>BMAW01039961.1:50236-74670 GCA_019974015.1 Nephila pilipes
TATTACGTAATATTAATAACTTATTGTATAGGAAATTCTTTTCAATAAACTGTACTGAATTCCACTCGATGCTCTTAAATAACAAAACTCTGTAAGTAAAAATCTTTGATGACTTATAAATAATATATAAAAATAAGTGCAGTTTTAAGGTATTCACTACAGTACTTTTCGGTATATACTACTTTTTAGGTATTTATTGTGTTATTATGCGTTTGCAGCAATTAAATTAGTAATATACATCTTTAAAATTAAAAATTATAAACGCTGGAAGGTCGGAAGTCGACATTTCGTACCATTAGTGGTACCAGTGACAGGAAATGGCTAAACTAAAATGTATTTTTAATACAAGTAACAGGAAAAATATTTTAAAGTCAATCTTACCTAAGACAACAAAACAGAATTATTCTTTGAATGTACTTTATTAAATAGTGTACAATTAATATAATATAATAACATACTGTCGAACACAAATTAGGTAAAATTGAAATGCATTTTTATTTGCTGATTCATCACAGCTCTCAATGACGGTATTTGACTTCCTTAATTTATATCCTCAAATATTCATATAAGAGAAGATTTTTCTCCAACATATAAAACTAAATTAATTACAGTAAATCAAATAAAAAGGTTTAGCTTCCGGATTCACCGAGGCGTAGAAGATCTACACGACGCTCTACCAATTTGCCATTACAGACAAATAGTAAACGTTAACATGTTTCTTATTCTCCTTAAATTAAATGGTTCTAATACAGTTCAGCCCTAACCACCTATGCACAGGATTATTTTGGCGGATATTTTGGCCAAATGTGGCTACCTACAGTTTGGTACGGATCTAAACATCAAGTCAAAAAATCGCCAAGTTTGGCATTTTCGAAATCACACCAAGTGCTTGGGCTAAAATGCATTTTCAACCAATTTTAATCATTAATGTTTAAAATTGGTTATTAAGAAACTTTGAAGATATTTTAGATATTTGAGAAAAATGTTTATTCAATGCATCGACTACAAGTTTAAGAAATTTATTTGAACTTGAGATTGATGACTAAAGTATTTTAAGAGTTAATGATTACTGAACCAGGAATATATATAAGAGAGTGTGAGCTAATATGAACTTAATATATATATATATATATATATATATATATATATATATATATATATATATATATATATATATATATATATGAGTGTGGAAAATGAGCAAGGAGACAAAATGTATCCCTCGATTATATTCATATACAAGTTTTCAAGGTGGCTCTCTAATTGTCCGATTAAATGAGTACTCCCCATCATATACTCATATTTCCACCTTTCTGACTGTGTCAGACATGCGGCGTTTGACGTTGTTTTTATATCTCTTACTTCAAGTGAATAATGTAGGATTTTATGTGTGTGTGTTTAGCTATTTCTTATGTGTGACACTTTATTTGCGTATACTGTATTAAATGTTATACAATAATACATTGATTTTGAGGCTTAAATGCGTTACTGTTAATGATTTTCCAGTAATCCGGCGTTTTCGTTAATTCGGCTGTGCTCTGGTCCGATATCTACCTAATTACCGAGAGAGTTCTGGTTTTGTTAACCCTTTAATAATATATCTAATGAATATCCTTGACACTTTATAGGCCTGTAACGTATTAAATTTTATTTATTAATACAAAGCTTTTGGTGTCTTAGTGCGTTATTAATAATTGTCCAGTAATTCGGTGTTTTTGGTAGTTCGGTGATAACTATTGGATTATGGAGGGAGGGATGTATCTATTTTACATTAACCTAAAAAACCTTCACCAATACGTCTTTTACAAAAGTTTTCATTTTGTGAATTTAATGTCAAAATAAAAGGCTTTGAGATATGCCTTGAATAAAGACTAATTTTCGCTTTTTTAAGAACTACATTGATCGCAGACATTTTATTAAATATTAATTCCATCTATTTCTGAAGATGTTTAAAATCGAAACATATTGAGAAATTAAAATTGCATCATCTTACACTCTCAGCTCTCCATCTAAAGACGAATCCTTTTCTAAGCCACTTCAAAAGCCTCTTATACTAAATCAGTGTAAAATTACTCATTCGTTCCCTAAATTAAGGAGTTAGAATTCTCTTTTAACTTTGATTCTTACTTATTTTGAATGACAATGACCTTTCAATTGAGAAAGGTCATTGTCTCATACGCTACGACGTTAGTTTTTTCATCGAACATAATCCGATGAGAAAATGTGGCAATTTTGCTTTATAAGACATAATAAAGATTGATTTTGACATTAAGTTGTTTAAAGCTTTCATCTGTAATAAATTGAAAAAAAAGAGTTATTTCGTAATTTTTTTTATAACTAGAGAATATTCAAGTTAATGATAAAAAGTAAATAATTTCCTCAGTACATCTAGATTGAAAGAACTATGGCCGACTGATAATCGTTAAGAAATTGTTTTTGATTTTTGATTTTTGATTTTTTTAATGATTTCAGGCTCATAATGTATCGTGCATAAATAATTCAATTGATAAAAATGGAGAAATTATGCCTTCCCTTTTTAATTCAAAATTAGCAGTATGACAAACATGGTGCTCTTTTCGAATAAAAATTTTTTCGTGTTTCACACAATTATTATAACTGTATCATCTTCTACTGAAAAAAATTGATTATTGCTCCCTCTATTAAAAATGGTTAACAGTCCAATAAATTTTTCAGATGCTTTTTATATGATTGGGAACGTGTTTCCAGTGTTTGTAATAATAGTTGCCGCCTCTGTGTGCCTTGCTGCCATGGTATACTTCACATCAGAACGATATATTCCTCCCACTTATCATTGGTTGTTTGCATATCTTGGATTTGCTGTAGCAGTGACGTGGATTTATTGCCTAGCCAATGAAATAGTAGCTCTTCTACAGGTAAATTTTTCCCTTAAGATAAATGATTGGTCACTAAATTTCTCTGCTGGTTGCAACACGGTTCAAACCGACAATGGACAATAAAATTATTATTATTATAAATAATAGTAATAATAAATAAAAGAATAAATCATAAATAAAATAATAAATAATAAATTACAATAGGCAAATAAAAGAATAAATAATAATAAACAAATTAAATAATAAATTACAATAGACAAATAAAAGAATAAATAATAATAATAAATAAATGATTAAGTTAAAAATAACAATATTAATGCTGATTGTGAAAGATATATTGCTTAAGTAATAAATTAATTTAATTGGTTTTGAATCTATGTTTTAGGAAAGTAAAAAAATTAGTACAAAAATAATTTTCGAAAGCTTTTCGAACAATTTAACAACTTCCAAATATAATTTGTGGCAGCGGTGTTGTAGTGGTTAGCATCTCGCCACTTACAAAAAGATGAGAAGTACTGATAATAAATTACAGAAACTGAGCACTTTTATACAATAAATAGCTGAATCAACCCCTTAAATATCTGACTAAGTTTATTCTAAATTGACTTTGATTTAAAAACTTAGCTTCATTAAAATTTCTACTCAAAATTTTTTTAAGTCCATTATCTTAAGATTGGGAACGCCCATTTAAATGAAAACTCCTGATTTTCCCACTCTCTCCCCTACTTCCTTCAAGTAAAAGTTTCAACTCTCTGACAAACAAAGTCAAATTTATAAATCTTTTCTCTTAATTTAAGCTTGCAATTCTTAAAACTTAAAGTATCCGTACACCTTTAAAACGTCATTTTTGTCAAAATTTTCGATTTTCTCATTTTAATGTCAGTTTAAAATTTAAACTTTTTTCTTTCTAATAGTGTTTGTGAATTTTGCTTATACCTTATTCAGAACTTAAGTTACCGGGATTTGAATTTTACTCGGTAGCTAATTTTTAATTGTATTTCAAAGTTTGTCTTTGGTTTTTCTCAAAATGAGTTTTCTCGGCATATTCACATATGGCAAAATATAGATATCAAAAAAAGTTATGAACCAAATTAATTTAAATTTTGAAAATATCTTCCTTATATAGATTTTAAGAAACCCTTCTACTGTCAAGGTTGTAAAGTTGATATATACATGATTTACACCTTTACAATACATGATTTACAACTTTAACAATACATGATTTACAATTGATAACAATACATGATTTACACCTTAGTTACTAAAATAACAAAGGTGTAAATCGTGTATTGTTATAACTTTTTCGATTTTTCATTGTTATTTGACTCGAAACGCAATAAAAATTGTAGTAATATGATTTTCATAATGAAATTAGTACGAACCCCAAAAAATGTTAGGATGAATAAGATAAAATTTACAGAATAATGATATTTTTGTTTACTTTTGAGTTATGAGCGTTATTCTGATAATCAATTTATGTACTATTTTCACCATATTTTCCCCTCCAAAAAAAAAATTTTTTTGAATTAAAAGCAGATTATTAAATGTGTTTTTCATAGTTTTAGGTGATATTTTAGCATTAAAAACATTTTGATAGTAGATATCAATGTATTTCAAAAAATTTTCTCCGAAGATATACGGATACCTTAATTAACTCGCATTGTAAAATTTTCTTTTTTAAAATTGTTAAAATCTTAGCTTAGAGTCATCTCAACTCTTCAGCCCTCCGTAGTTGATAAATCAGTTCCGTTCTCGTATTCCCTTTCAGTTTTATTTACAAAGAGATCAACTCCTTTTTCAGGCAAAGTTTTAAAAAAAAGAATTTAATTCTTGTTAGATTCGGATACTTCGTTTTAAGGTACCCGTACACCTTCGGAGAAAACTATTTGAAATACATTGCTATTTGCTATCAAAATATTTTTAATGCTAAAATATAACATAAAAATATGAAAAACACACTTAATAATCTGCTTTATATGAAAAAAAATTGGAGAAGAAAACATGGTGGAAATAGTACATAAATTGATTATCAGAATTACGCTCATAACTCAAAAGTAAACAAAAATATCATTATTCTGTAAACTAAATCTTATTCATCATAATATTTTTGGTGCTGGTACTACTTCCATGATGAGAATCATATCACTACAGTTTTTACTGTGTTTCGAGTCAAATAACAATGAAAAATCAAAAAAAGTTATAACAATACATGAATTACACCTTTGTTACTAAAAACGTATCAATTTTACAACCTTGAAAGTAGTAGGGATTCTTAAAATCTATATAAGGAAGATACTTGCAAAACTTAAATTAATTTGGTTCATAACTTTTTCTGATATCTATATTGTCATATGTGAATATGTCGAAAAAATTCATTTTCAGAAAAATCAAAATCAAACTTTCTAATGCAATTAAAAACCGAGCAAAATTAAAATTCCTGTAACTTGAAGTTCTAAATAAGGAATAAACAAAATTTAAACTCTATTAGAAAGAAAAAAAGTTTAAATTTTAAACTGACATTAAAATTGGAAAATCAAAATTTTTGACAAAAATGGCGTTTTATAGGTGTACGGATACCTTAAATTTAATTACAATGCTCAATAATGTGAGAAAAATTATCGAATTTGGATATTACTTTATAAACGTGCATTCATCTCATTATATTTTCATATTTTATTCTTTATCTTAAATTTTGTCTTCTTTTTCTTAAAAAAAAAATTTTTTTTTCACCAACTAACAATGTTTTCTTTGAGCTTCTGAAATTCCTAGACGTGGTATTTGATTGTTATTCATTGCATTCTACAGACATTATTCTAAGAAGCGATTGTTCTAATTTAAATCATGTGACAGAATAACAGGTATTTTAGATGCTATTCACATTTCTTATTCAAAGAGTACTGCATTGTAACGTCATACAGTGATGCAAAACTTTTTTACAGTTCCTCAGTCTTCTATTTTCGCTTCTTTTTTTTCTTTTTGTTTGTTTGTTTGTTTGTTTGGAGGGGGTACAACGTATATATTTTTGATGAACATTGAAAGCTAGTTTTTAGACTTTTGTGTAGTTTATTTTCCATATGACTGAAAAAATACATAGTTCCTTGAATCTAAGCTTTTTTACAATGATCGTAACGAAAAATATTCCATTGCACTTTAATCATGCTTATTTAATAAAATATAAACAAAATAAAAAGAAACTATATTTTGTATTAAGAAATAAATTTTATTGAGAATTTGAAACAAATGTGGTAAAAAGTGATTTTAATTCAAAAAAAAAAAAAGATTTTGTTGTTCAAAATTATATGGGAAACAGATAAATTTCTATTTAATAAAATAAACGTTTTTAAATCTATTTATTTTCTCTGATTTTCTTTGCATCCTTAGTCTCCAAGTTATATGTATTGCTTCTAATATCCATACATTGCCTCTCCTCTTTCTCCTTCTCTCTCTCTCTCTCTCTCATTTTTTAAATATCGAGAAATTTTACATTCTTAAATTAAAAGAAATTTATTCTCTTTAACTGGTTAACGAAGTTTCAACCAAACAAATCCATTAGGCCAGTTCAAAAAGTTGAATATGTTGTGCCTAAAAAGTTTAAGATAGCTCATGAAAAAAAAAAATTTTTAATCGAAAGTTCTATGGAAAGTTTTGCAAAGAACAGATTTTGCCGCACAAGGTGTACTTTTTCTTATAATTATTATTAAATTACTCAATTAAATATAAGAATTAAAATAAACGATGAAATATCGAGAAATGGACAATAGTAAACTTATCCGATATTGAAATTAAAGGAGACGATAAATTATTAAATTGAATATATTTAAGCTAAATGTAATTAAAATTAAAGCAAACGGTACAATACTAAATTTAATATATTCAAGCTAAATGTAATTAAAATTGAAGCAAACGATAAAAAATTGAAAAGTGATTTGGTACACCAAAAGTGATCTGATACGTCAAAATTGATACATCCAAAACAATAGCCCCTTGAGTGTCTAAAAACATTTTCTAATACAATGTGAAGTGTGTTTCAATAAATATTCAGATGTTGAAACATTGGATACCACAAGTTATCAATCACAGTACAGTCTTTGAAAAAACGAAGCTGAAATTGGACGTTTATTTCGCTTAGCCAATCATTCTACTAATGGGGATGGGGATTTAAAATCGTGTTGGAAGAAATGTATTTATAAATAACTATTAAATTCTCCTTTTATCTATAAGTACAAGTAATTGTGCGTTATTTTTCAGAAATTATATTAAAGCAATGTTTTTTACTGAGTAAATGAAAAATTAATTGAAGATGATAATTTTGTGAATCTCTCATCGTAAAAAAAACATGTTAAATTCAAAATTTCCTCGCATATAAATTAATAACATTTAAAATAGTATTTTTGTAACTAGCGCATTCACATAATGTTCGTAAAATTTGGGAGGGACGTACATTTCGGAATATTTATAATTATCCTGGAACACAAGTTTGACAACCTGATCTGCGAGTCTATAGGTGTCTAGAACACCAACAACTTCATGTTTCCCAAGAAGATTTATGAATTCAGTCGAAAGAAAATAAAAGACAAGTACTTATCCAATATATATTTGAGTTTAAAATACTTTCTGAGTGAGTCGCCGAAGGATTTTGTAATTTTACTAAGGAACTACAATTCTGAATATTTTCAAAATTTGGTCAGCTTTGCGTGTTATTTTTCTAGCTATAAAAATGAATCGAGAACTTAAGCTGTAAGTCAAATATTGCTTATCTTGTTCTGTACTATCATCACTCATTTTTTTTTTGTTCAAATAGTTCGCTCGCCTATATATGTATTCTAACTTTCATCTTCATATCTCCGGGTATCCGGTATCTTTCTGGTTAATCCTATTGTTACGAACATGAATTGATGCTACCCTACAGAGCTTCTCTTATAAAGGAAAAGATCGCATTACGGAGATTTCATCAGTTTATAAAAGAGAGCTCAAGCAATGACCCCTTCAAGTTGCAACTGATTTCGCGAGGAACTAGGCGACTTTGGTGACAAATGGAAAGTACTCGAAGGCTCTTGAACCTAAGTGAAAAATCGAACGGGAAGAAAGTTACGGACTTTTCGTGAATTTTCCCATGTGACGTCATGCCTGGCCGGGAAAGTTGTTAATACGCCAAGAGCTACAGTCGGAGAATCAGTCTGAGGAGGAATAGATCTGTGCAAGGAATCAGTTGTCTGTGGAGTCTGCTTTGTAGACCGATTGGAGAATCGCGGCCGAGTGAATCTGCTGGAAGTTCGGCCTGAATCTAGAGGAATTGAGTGAGTCTGTCTTTGGAATCTCTGTTGCGGAGATCAATCGGGGATCGACTAAAGCTGTCGGCACTTGAAGTGGAGCGTGCCGGGTGAATTTGCGAAGAAACAGCGTGTATCTGTCGGGAAATGTCGTATCCTGCTCTGGAAGTGCAGAATATTACTGCGGTGGCTGTCCGCAGTGAAGAGTGATAAGCTGGTGAGCTGAATGTTGCTAAAATAATTGTGACTGTCCGTAAAAGTGTGCTTTGTTTCTGCTTCTGTGTCACTGCGTATTTGTGTTCTGTCATTGTCCAAGCTGAGCTACATATGTGTTATCTTGAAGATTTACGAATAAATCGTCATTTATCGTTATTCTCCGAGTTGGAATTGATTTTCACTCCCAGAGGAAGAAATTTTGCGTAACAATATTTTTTTTTTTAACTATCATATCAAGATTCTCTATAAAATCATCGCGTCATCATGAATTTCAAAGAACTTCGCTTGAATATACGTAAATACCATGAAAATCAAACAATTAACCAATATTTTCCAAATAAGTTTGATGCGTAGAGTTTATCCTATCAAAAACATAACGCCGTAAAGTATGTATGTAAATTAGAGAAAATCAGAAAACAGTCTAATAGAAAAAATTTATTTTATATTTTGATGTGTTATTAACAAGATTGGCTTCAAACTGCATTCATTAATAAAATTTGTTTTCTCTTTCGGGATTATTCTATAATTTGCACACGAAAACTTTACCCGTAGTATTTTTTAAAGGCAGTATATATTTATAAGGGAAACTCTTATTCTAATTAAAAGAATAAAACTTTTACTCGGTATTCTTCTGTTCATTGTGTTCATGTGGATCTCTAAAGATTCAAAACAGTCGTTGAAAAAGTACTTTAAAAGTCATTAAAATGTAGAAAATAAACAAAAATGTATTACAATTTCGCTTTTTTTTTTTCAGGTTTTTGGAGTAATTTTCAATCTAAGTGATGCTATTTTAGGATTGACGATTCTTGCCTGGGGAAATTCTTTATCAGGTACATTAATATTTATAAACTAATAACGTTGGAAAAGAGTAATATACATATAAAGGAAATGATTTTCTATATATAGCGCACATGTGAATTTGTAGTTAATTTTCATTCATCCCTTTCCAACACAACCACAATTTCATTTAAGACTGCATCAAATTTTCTCAAATTAATTCAAAATAGATGGACTTTTTGCAAATGAAGCATAGAATTTTAAAAAAATTACGGTTACATGAGTTTATTTCGTTGACTGGTACATTTCAGTTATAACCATACCATTCGGAGACTTTTTTTTTTGTCTTGGCGAATTTTCTCGGAGCGATACGATCTAATTTAGTCCAGCTTCTTCCTTGCGATACTGTAGTATTTTGAGCTATTTCTCAAAACCACCTCACAATTAGGATCAAACATAGTTTAATAAACGCTTATGGGATAAAACAAAATAGTTTAAGGAACTATCCGTCAATATTTTGATTCTTATTTAATGTAATTCCTGTGGCGTCGTATGAATTTCGATAGGAAAAAAATTCTATTTCAGATGCTTTTTTTTTTTGTTTGCACGCTGTTTAGAGTTGAATATTTTCCTCTCCTTTTAATTTTTTTGTTTTTTTTGTTTTTTTGTTTTGTGTGTGCTTATTTGTTATTTAACAGTAAATAAATGTTACTTTTTTTCTTAAAATTACTCTCTTTTTTCCGGGGTGGGGGAGACAGATAAAACAAGAAACTTAACGCTTAATGGTATGGAACGAAGTTAGTTGAAATGCTTAGCCCATTAACTTAACGATAGTAGTTATGAAAGCCTAGTATCGTGTGTGTGGAAAGAAACAAGCTGAAATACATTAATTTGGTATTGAAATGCCAATGGTTATAAAAAGTTATAATAATATGGTTATATTAGAAAAGTACAGTTGATAACTATTTCAAAAATCGTTTATCCAAGACGATAATTTGCTCTTTGACGCCATGTATACTATTGAATGAAATATGTGGTATTTTTTTCAATTTCCATAAAAGACTCAATTTCATATAAAAAAGTTTTAAGATTACACATATGCAATTCAAAGAACATTCATAAAAATGTATGAAATAATTTTTATTTTCTTTGCAATAAATGAAATATTGAGACAATGTTACTTTGTGTACGCTAATGATACAGAATTGCATAATAATTTCTGTTACTTCTCTGTAAAGGAAGTGTAAGGATAATACTAACCATTTACACAAACGAGACATAAACGCGAGTAAAAATTCTTATTATAAATATATGAAAAGATGATTTACTACGTATAATTCCAAATATTACGCATTACGGGTGATTACGGGTCCTTTACAGCAGACCCGTAATCAGAGGGGCATTAAAATGAAAGACCTATAAATACACATGGGAACACTAACTACATTTACCATAGTCTGTTGCCAGCACATTTCATAAGAAGTTCTGAGTCACAACAGCTGAGGATCTTTTACGAGATTATGTTGGCAGTCGCACAGATAGATTAGCGTTTCAGTGAAAATATCGATATTGTTCTGGGTGTTGAGAATGCAGAAAAACTCTTGAAATTCGAGGAATAACCGTACCAAATAAAGAAGAGTTGTCGATAATAAAGATATATTTTTCCTCAAAAATTTAACGAAAATAAAATGTACATATTATTCAAAACCCATGATCTATTCAAGAAGCTTTATAAGTCATTTATGACAATAGCAACATTTAGATGCCCCGTGGAAGTGTTAAGTTTTAAAAAAAGTACATATATTTTTATATTTAATTTACATACATTTCGGTTCTCAATACAAATAACACCATTTGATAGTCCCCAAGGGTTTGTTGCAAGAAAATACGCGAGAATAACAAAAGTATTCACTGGAGAACCGAAGGTTTGACATGCTTGCTACAATGCATGCATTGGCAAACAAGTAATATCAATATTTTAGCATTGCATTTATACTTCAATGACATTTTGTAGATTTCTTGTCGAATATAGCAGTTGCAAGAAAAGAATTTCCTAGAATGGCGATATCTGCATGCTTCGGAGGCCCACTCTTAGGTAAAAAGTTTCAGGTGTTTGTTTTTTTTATCACAAAACATGGAAACACTTTATTAAATATTTCAATTTATGTTATTTATTTTCCAGCACTCTTATTAGGTCTGGGAATACCATGTATTATAGAGATCATTAAAGGACGTGCTCCCCCAGCCTTTCCTGTAAGTATTTCTCAAAAGTACGAGGAGGTATCGTAAAGTTCTAATTATTCCCAAGAAATTTTCAAATAATCGATATATCTGGATAAAATGGATTATACATATTAATTGGTCTTTATATACTTGTTGTTGTAAATTACAGTTATTAATACTGATTGGTTTCAGGAAGCCGTAGATTAGTAAGTAACACGCAATATCGTAAAGTTTTAATTATTAACCTGGGATATTGTAAGGTTTTGATTATTACTAAAAATATCGAGATAAAACTTGGTTTTTATTTATTATTCTAAATGCTTTTTCTGAATAGTTACCATCCAAAGTTATGCATTTCTCCCAGTATTTCTTGACCTTTTGAAGACCGTCAGTGTATAACTCAGCAAATTGAATTCTATCTTCTTCATGAGGTATGCTTCATTCTAGGGCTCCCTGAAACCAAACAAATCAGCATGAATAGCTGTAATTCGCAGCATTTTGCACATAAGGATCAATTAATATGAAGAATAGATTTTACACAGATATCTGGGTTATTTCTTAGAAAAAATTAAAATTTTATGATACTTCCTGCCACTTTATTTAAAGCTTTTTTTAAAAAAAAAATTGATACTTTCTGATAAAGTATTGTTTTAAATTACCGACCCTACAGATCAGAAGATAATAAGAAAAAATCATATTCGAAACATATTGAATGTAACATATAAAATGCTTGTACTTGAAAGAAATATTTCAAAATAAATAGCAGTTTCGAATTTCTTATATATATATCACGAATGATATTTAACGTTTCTTTTAACATTAATCACGCATTCAGAATACATGGCCGAAATAAGATTTCACTTATTCTTGCAGACTTTAGTTGAGCTTCGACCACCAAGACCGAAGCGAAAACACCATAAAAATCTCAGATGATCATCAGAGAGGAGTGCAAGTGCGGAGAGAATAATAAAGAGAATTTCGTTGTATTTTTGGTTATATAACAGGGATTTTTCCCAATAAACGTCATAGAACCTCTGGTTCAGGATTAGGGATTCCAGGGAATGTTAAAATAGACAAGGAGTCTAGTAGGGATCATTTTGGTAGTTTTACGATTGTGGGAAAAATGGATTAAATAAATTTTATGAGCGTAAGATCTAATAAATAAAATGATAATTTGGAATGGGATCAGGAAATAAGAATGAACTCTTTACTTTTGAATTTGGGAGGGGGGGATATAATAGAAAATTAAATTATTATTAAGAGAAATTATTAAAGTTAAATCATTACACACACACACACACACACACATATATATATATATATATATATATATATATATATATATATATATATATATATAAAGCTTTGAATTTTGATTATATTTAGAATACTGAAAATTTCATTGTAATACGGAGATAAGCTACAAAGTCCAGCAATGAAAGCAATTTTAAAAAAAATAAGTCATTTTCAATTTAAATCAATTTTTAACTCAAAAGATAAATGTTTTAATTCAACAGTGACTATAATAATAAATGTTCAGAAAAATACTAGCTGAAAACAAAAGACTTTATGCTTAACTGAAGCAAAGATTTCCTAACATTATAATGATTCACGTTACTTAACGATCTCATTTAAATAAAGGTTCTCTTTTAATTTCTTTCAGCTCATGTTTTCCAGTCAGTTCGCCTTTCTGTTCATATCGATCATCACCGGACTTTTAACGACAGCCAGCTTAATGATCATATGGAAATTCCACACAAAAAGAGCATATGGGGTTTTTCTAATATCGCTCTATGTAGTATTCATGACTCTCTCACTGCTTACAGAACTGAAAGTATTTTCTCTGCCCGTGTGAATCGACCAAATTCTAATTACTTTTAGTGATGGAAATCTTTCAAGCAACTATCTTCATCAAGAATTGGAAAAAGTTACCTCAGCAAAAGAATACAGAGGAACTTCGTTAGACGAACATAATTCGTTCCTTGATTTTACTCATAAAACAAAACATTCGTTAAGCGGAACCATTTTTCAAATGTTATTTAATGTGAAATACGATAATGCGATCCATGCCGAAAACACTTATCAAAAATTTTAAGAGGAATATTTATTCAAAACAAAATTACATATACATTATTAATGAGCGTGAATAAATTTTCATATTTTTTTCTATCGCAGAGTGAACCGACCTGGAATGAGAATTCGATTTTCATAAGTTGAAAATCGAAGTGATTAGTTTATTATTCATGATTGCATACCTAATTCTTTTTTTTACTAGAAAGCTGTCTAGAGACATTTGTTTCTGCTGACGCTTCAACACTTGATGAAAATGCGACACAGCATTATCATTCAATAAATTTGTAGCGTGCATAGCCATTGCCCTATTAGAATGAGACTTTATTGCGAGTGAGACATCGCCTTACTAGGGAGAGAGAAGCATCATCCTATATTTCATGTACAATTCAGCAATATCCCATGCTTTCAACATTTCCCTTATAGTGCCAGATAATTGTTACCTTCCTTTATCACTTCCTCCTCCATTGACAAACTCTCCACCTCAACTTCTTGCAGTACAATACGGCACTATAAACTCTTTGGTGGTCAGCATTTGATTGTGCTCTTCCACAAGTTCATCGATATGATTGTTATCCACTTCCATCCCCATAGTCTGGGCCAAAGACGCCATTTATTCGACTACAGGCTCCACAAGGACTGAAAACAAATCTGGAAAATTGCGTGATTGCAATCAATAATTAAGTGCTAAAGGAACGAGTGCTGGATACGGACAGGTGTAGTAAGTGCAGTAAGTGACACTACTCCTCTCTTCGTCACTCGTTTTGTGAAGCATCGCTCGTTAAGATAATTGAGACGTCTACAACAAAGAAAAGGGAACTTATTTTATATCAAGTTTAAAAAATCCTCACTTTCTTTTAAATTAAATGCATTAGAAGTCATATTTTATCATTGAGATATATGTACATTTATGTATCTGTTTTTGCAAAAAAAAATTGCATTTATATACATAAACAATTATGTATTAGCAATTAATAATCAATATATTTGTTATACGTCTATAGAATCAGTATCGTCCCTGATAAATTTAACCGGAGAAATCAAAAATTGCCAAATTGGAAGCATTTGAATGTCTCAGTTACGATTCATTTTTTTTTTTTTTTACAATTTGTTTAGTTCGCTATGCGAATTACTTTTAATGAGGGGTACTCGTTACACGAGGTTTCCACCGTAAATTCTTTATCAACTGTCTCAAATACGTGATTTGCTTCTGAGAAGAGAACTCAAGTTAGTTCGTTCAACTCACAAAATGTGTAAATGAAGAGCGAAGATGTGTTGTATTTGATTCATTATGCATTAGATCTAGTTTAACAGTGTTAAATGTAGAATTTACTGTAGAAAAAAAATATTTTGTTGCATTGTATCGAAAAATAAAATATAAATAATTTTGATACTTTTTCACGATATACATTTATTTTGTTACGACAAAATATACAAGGTTTCAAAATAACATCTCTAGACAATAGCTTTAAAAGAGCAAAGTTTGATTTGAATTTACGTCACTCTCAGAGCCGGTCCGAATAAAACCAGAGCCTGGCGCAAGACCCACTTGCGGGACCTTGAAACAAATTTGGTACAATAAAATAATTATTTGTTTCATTTCGCATTTTATTACATTTGATACGGCACCTTTTCTTTGATTTTGATTTATTTAAACTTATGAATATTGAGATTAACACATTTATAATTAATAAACTAGGCAAAATTATGTGATCGTATTGGAGAGAAGAGGCTGCAATTATAAATGAGAATAGAGAACTAAGAAATGGAACAACGTCCCAAATGCAAAGACTGTCATTTAAAGTATATAATTAGCTTTTTTCAACAACATAATTAAAATTAACAATTCTTATCTGAAGGAGGAAGATAGTTGTGGTGCCTCATTGTTGAATTCGTGTACATAACTTAGATAACACAAGTTTTCGGTTAGTAAGTAAGTAAGTCCCGGTAAGTAAGTCCGGTTAGTGGTGTATAGAAGTACGTGTACGTGTACCATCTTAGCGAATTTCTAATTTAAGTGAGCCGCCAGAAGGAATGGAGGGTAACCACTAAAGGAGAGAAAGCTCCCTTTCCTCGTGAAAATGCGATTCCCACTACTGAATATTAAACGTGAAATGACTCCCTGCGGGTCTTTCATATGCAAATTCAAAGAGTCCAAGTTAAATTTTAATTTGGAATTACATTCCAAATTAAAATTTCTTTGTTTCATGTATCACATTGTACAAATTAGTATTGTAAGGTGTACAAAAAATAATGCAATAACGAATTATGTATATAATTAAATTTGATCCGTAGACGATATTTTTATAGATACATTAGCGACATAACTAGATTTTCGAAATCCAGCCGATAGTTAAAAAACAACTTAAATCAAAATAATGCGGAAATTGTCCTTTCCTTTGTCTCAATTATACGTATATTTCTAGTTATATTATTAGGTTGAATCATAAATAACTTCCAAAGGAGTTAGGAAAAATATATTGTTCATATATACTCACAATGTATTAACTCGGACAAACGAGTTTTTTCTTTCACTAAATATATAAGGATTCGGTGAGTGTTCTGACAGTTGTTGTGAGTGATGCTAGTTACAATAAACTGTTGTTCCTAATCTCTAGAAAGGAGATTGAAAAAGTGCATATTCGTCATGAGATGCTTTGGGAAATTATACTAGGTAATATTGCTATGGTGACAACTGAAAAATTATGCAATGTAAAAGATGAAAGACTAATATCCGATTCGGTAGTTAGAGAGAAATTCGTTTGCCAAATACCGTTTTGAGATAAGAAGGTAAAAGGCGGACCGAGGGAGAGACATCCTTCCAGCCTTGACGACAACCTTTTAAGGACAATATTGAAATAAATTTCACGTAAATCAACAAGAGATACAGCAGAAGATTTGAATAGATCACAGTCAACTGTTTTCCGCTACCTGAAGAAATTAGGGAAAATCAACAAGTTAGGAATATAGGTACCTCATAATCTCAGAGAACGAAATAAAAATATCATGTCAATGTCCACAAATCTACTTTCATGGGTATAAAATCGAACCTGATTTAGATAAAATTACGATTGGTATTTAAAAAAGTGTTGTCTGCGACAGTATATTGTCTACAAAAGACAGTGGTTTAATAAGGACACCCAACAACTATATTTTCATTAGGGAAATGTGAGCATGTGCATTGTAGTAATAAATCTAGTTCCTACCTCACCAAAGTTCAAATCGTTTTCATCGCACAACTTCTCCCAAACGTTTCAGAACATGTCAGTAAAAATAAAAATTAATTATAATATTAGCAAGGACAAAATCGCGATGAACAACCTCTTTGAGATCGATAAAAAAAAAAAAAAAAACTATGGTCGTGTTTGTTGTTGTGTTCTGAACTTAAGATCCTTCTTTAACTTTGGGGAGCTCAGACTCTTCCACTCTGATGATTGTTGCTTCATTTCTGGATCATCCAGCTTTCCTCATCTGTCAGAACTTCAAAAAAGAAACTGACACTCTCTTTAGCTTATCGGTTTTTAACATGTGGAACAATGTTAGCAGCAATATGACGCATGTTCAAATTCTGCACCAAAATTTCTCAGCAAGCTCAGTAACCGATTTCAACGTTGTAAATTCTCCGACAGTAAGGAGACGATCTTATACGAGTTTTCCAATTTTTTTCCACATTTTCATCCGTTTTGCTGGTGCTTAGAAGCTCATAACACTTGCTATCTTCAACAGACGACCTGACTTGAAGCACGAGTTCCATTCAAACACCACTGCCAGATTTGAAGCTTCGGGTCGCGGACTCAAGGCCGGTGGTCTTTGTCGAGTCGTAGGTTCAAGCCTTGATGCCACTAAAATCGGGCTGAAGCACGTTAAATCTGTAGAGGCCTGAAGTCCTCCCGTTGGCGTGATGTGAAAGTTAGAGAGGAGGGCTAGCTAAGATGTCGTCCTCTTCTCTGGACCGAGGTTCAAAATTACGAGATCTGTCGCTAATAGCCCTCGTGTTGCTTCTAGTGAGACGTTAATAAAACCAACCAATATCTACCGACAACGCTTTTTGTTGTAGCTAAATATTCTATTCAATTGATAATGATTCTTGAGAGCAACATAGAATGCATTTCTACTCCAATGAGAGAGAATGAATTCAGTGTTTATGAAGCGAAAGCCAAATCCGACAACGCTACGACTAAATTTTACAAAGAATTTTTGTAAATTACATTAAGAAATTATAAATGATATAAAATGATAGGAATAGAATCTTAAACAGGAAGAAAAAAAAAAGTCAATGTTATACAAAACATTCACAAGTTCCCATCAAGTCATTCAAGTTTAAAACCGATTAACTAAATAAAGCGAGGCAATGACGAAGCACTGGTATTCAATCACTTCAAAAATAATGAAAAATAGTATGGAACATAACAGGAAGGATACTCGGGAGCATTCTCGACAAACAACAGACGTTTGTGTGTACTTCAACTCAAGTAACAATCTTTTATCCAATGAAATATATAATTTTCGGTTATTTCGAATTCATACGATACAAACTTAAAAAGAGTAATTTCTTAAGAAATTACTACATGGTCATTAACCTTTGAAATAAAAAGTGATTAGTTTAGTTTTAAAAACGTCGCACTAGAAGCAACACGAGGGCTATTGGCAACGGACCTCGTAATTATGAACCTCGATCAAGTGACGAGGATGACACCTGAGCTGGCACCCCCTCCCTCTCCTAACTTCCACACCACGCCAACGGGAGGACTTTGGGCCCCGACAGATTCAACGTGCATCAGCCCCGGCTACACGGCGGGTCTTTAGCGGCCAAAGATCGAACCCGCGACTTTAACGAAAATCACCGGCCACGAATCCGAAGCCATGACCACTAGGCTACCGCGGCCTCATATAAAAAATGCCAATGTTCTGAATAATTTATTCCGGTTTCAAAGTTGTTCTCGTGTAGGGATTTTCAACGGGCATGTCGTGAGACGATCGTAAGTATGCCTCGAAAATTATTTTAGAAAACTTATTAAAAGCTCAGTAAACGTAAGTATTACAACATCATTAATTGGATGCACTGGTATATAATAAATGACGATATGATAGTTGTATGACCGAAATTTCGATAAGATAGTTGCAGTTTGCTTAAATGATTAAAGAGAATGTAATATAAAAATTAAAATACATGTACATATTTGCTATAGCTAAACTTTATTATTCTGTTGACAATACCTTTTTCTTTTCTTTTTTTTGAGTGAAGTTTTTATTTAAAACATTATTTTATGTCCATTTCAAAAATAATAAAAGGTGGGAAGGCACAGGCAAAAGAAAATTTCTTTTCAGGGAGGCTAAGTGGCTTCCCATTTTATGCCTTCTACTTCAATGGAATAATGTAAGCTATTAATAGAGGGAGGGGGGAAAGTACATTTTTATAGTTTTAAGTTTACTTGATGCTTGACATTTTATTTGTATTTATTGTATTACATTAGATACAATAGTACAAAGTTTTTGCAGTTTATATGCATTTTATGATTTACCAGTAATCCAGCGATACTCTGGCCCATTATCTGCTGGATTTCTGAGTGTATTATATATATGTGTACACATTACACATAACTATATATCCATTTTTACTTGAATATATAATCATTTTGATAACTTATTAGTTACATATTTTTTCTTTGGCTTAATTACAATTTCACAATAATGGAACAACACAGGTTTCATATCTTACTTTATTGTTAATTTCAATAATTAGAAAATAAAAAAAAAATGAGAACAAACAAAACCATAATTACATATAGTCTGGTCCACATGAATTTAAGCATTAAAAAATGGCCCATAGCTGCAAATGAGTTTGAATCCTCTGCTTAAAAAATTGTATTTTCCATTTCTACTTTTCATCAATCAAATAAGACAGCAAAATTTATCTGGTTTCTATTACGCTGAATTCTGGTGTACATAAAAAAGTAATAATCCACAATAACACTGTAAAAGAAGCTTTATTTATTTTAGGTATTAAAATTTTATTTGAAATGTTAAGACAAAAAACAAGATGTTTAAAAATCAAATAAAATGAGGTAATAAATAAACAGCCAACAAACCTCGTGGCTTATGGAAATCTTTTCTTTCACTTAAGAATTAGTAACCAATTCAAAAAAAATATAAATATCTTAGAAAACTGGAATATCTCAGCCAGCCTTTAATCCAAAGCAATGAGTCTCTTGGAAACAGCAGTTGTCAGCTTCTTGGAAATCCTGGCGGAGGATTTGCAGCCTGAAGACCGTAGACAACTTTTTTCAGAGGATTACTGAAACCAGGAGGTGGTTGCAATTTCTTGGAATCTGAAGAAGGTGTTTTTTCCACAGGAACATTGGCTTCTTTACATGGAAATTCGCAAGAAGAATCTTTGCTTAAATCTGTTTTGGGTACTTCAGCTTTTTCGCTTATAGATTCAGGAATTGGTTTTTCATTTACAGGGTTTTCTGATTTTGAACTTGCTTGAGATTCAGTGCTACTTTCTTCATTACCTCTATTAATTCGAATATCTGAGTACTTATTATATTTTCTTGGTGTGTTTTGTCTATTTACATTTTTTCCATCTGGATATGAAGATTTGTCATTACTGTACTTATTATCCTGATTTCCTCTTGAATTATAGCTTCTGTTTTGGTAATTAGAATTACTTCTATTCCTGCCGTTATACCTATAACCATTTTCTGCATAGTTACCATCCTCATGATTCAACTGTACTTCATAAGAGCTCTTGTTAAAACCTTTCTTTGAATAACTTTCCTGGGAATAATTACTACTTCTTTGGAACTGTTCATCCTTTTCACTAAATTCTGTGCTTCTTTCAGAAAACTGATTTCTCTCACTAGATGTAGATGGATCATTAAAATCACTTCTATCATAATCTCTTCTATCATCAGAATAGTGCAAATTTTCTTCACGTGAATGCCTATTAGAATTAGTTCCACGAGATCGTCTATTATAGTTTCTTCCATAATTACTTTCCTGTGCAAATTTACCTCCCTGGTACTGATAATTGTTTTCTCTATATGATGAAGGATGCTGCCTGTCATTATATTGATTGCGATAACCTCTATTTTGTCTACCTCTTTTAAAAGAATCTCTCCTTCCTTCTTGATAATGGCCATTTTCTTCTTGAAAATGAGAATCAAAACGAAATGTATTTCTTCTTTGGTGGTCAACAAAATTACTTTTTGAAACATTTCCTGTAGAGCTATCTTTCTTTTTTGACTCAACTTTATCATCACATTCAAACTGCTTATTTTTGGAGTATTCTTTATCATTAGGTGAAAGACTTTCAGTTCTTTCATTTAAAGATTCACTTGAATTTTCAGGCCTCACTGAACTATTGTGCGCACTATCACTAGCAAAATTTTGTCTTCTAGTATCTTGATAACCTTGATTTTTGTTACTGTACTTATCATTATAATTTGACCCATACCTTTTCCCCCTAGGATCAGAATTAGAGCGATGATAGAAATTTCCTTTCTTTTGAGCATCATATTTTTTATTTGCATCATAATAATTAGTTCTTTCATTCTTTTTATTTGAAGGAATGTATGATCTTGGTCTAGGAGATAAATCTGTAACTTGAGAAGTATCATGGCTGACTTCTGTAGAATAATCCTCAGAATCAGCTTTATTTTGTGGCAAATAATTTTCCTCTGCATACTGTTCATCCATACCATACCTTTCAGGGGAAAAGGCTTCTCTATTTTTCCGGTTAAAATGTTGAGCATTGGGTTTGGGAAATCTGTTAAATCTTTGGTTTCCTCTATAAGAATTATTACGATTAGAATTATTTCTTGACTGCTTATTATAACCATATCTATCATTCTTTGTCCTCCCATCATATTTAAAATCTTTGTTTTTAGATTCATTATTGGAGCTCATTCGTGTATCTTTACTCCCTGATGCTCTATCTTTTGGCACCACAAAAGCATTTTCTTCTGTTACAGTAGATGAATCAGTTTCTGGAATAACATCAACATCATTTGTTTCATTTGAATTTGATTTTTCAGTTGCATTTCCTCGAGTTGGAGCCTACAAATAAAATAGAAAAATACTTTTAGAAGATGAAAGAAAAAAAAATCTACCTTGTTATTTAATTACTGAAAAAAATCAAAGTTAAATTAAATTCAGATTATCTGTACATGTAAAATTGCATATTTTACTAATCTCATATTTTCATTTCAACACAAAAATATGAATAAAATACAAAAATTTCTAAAATTATGTAAAATTAAATGGTCTTATATACAAAATAAATTAATAAATTTCAATTCCAATACATTTTTAAAAAATAAAACATTCTCAATTTTTAATAAATCAACTACATTTTAATGCTACAACATCAGTATACGTATTTTACTTAATTTTTTGATAGTAATACTCCTCCAATTCACAAATCCAAGTAGTAATCTGAATTCCTTCAATAAAAAATTATATTCCATCAAAAGCATATGATTAGTTTTTAATAGAAATTTATGTTTTGAAATTGATATTTTTTACCAGAAATTTTTTCCCTTCTCAATACAGTAGTATATTACACCAGTTCTAAAGAATTTAATAATCAAACTAATAATTAAAAACTTCAGTACTTATTAAACTTCTGTACTTAAATAATGTATTGTCAAAAAAAAAAAATTTATTCTACATTAGAGCTGTAACTTTTTTTGCTCCCAGTGCTGTATTTGAAAAAGACATTATTTTGGGTCTTGCACATAAAATATATACTTAAAAATTACTACAAATTCTGTAATAATAAAGATAGTTCATAAGGGAAGGAAAAAAACTAGAACATTTAGTTCAAGTGAAGGATATGCAATTGTTTTGGCTTGGAAGCCACTGTGTGAAAGTGGAGGCAGGCTGCACCTTTAAAATAATTGCATTCATTAGTTAACTTCGCATTTCAGAAATAGTATAAATTGTACCATAAAAATCAATAAATGTGAATCAAATAAATATCTATAAAATCATCTATAGTTGCAAGCCCATTTAATTTTAGAATCGGTTTAATGAGACAAATGTACCCTATCCCATTTTTCTACAATTTTTTTTTAAATCAGGAGCAAAATTGCTTAAGATTCTCATTACAGCCTGCAAGTTAATGTCTACTAAAGAGTATTTATATTTACTCATGCTGATCTTCAAGCAAGAATAACTTTGCTCACAAATTTTTATGTAAATCTAAATATAGAGAACATTTTCCCAGCAAATTTCTTAATACATGGAAATTTTTCAGTTGAAAAAGATTTGTAAAAGTCAACTGTCACAATATTAATCTTTTCACAGTGTGACCCAAGTCAATATCAGCAGTGAGTGGATAAAAGAGCAAATTAAATTTAGACTCAATTTTTGTTAAGTCCTCAAATTTTCTAGTGATATTGTCCTCCAAACTCAACAGATATGATTAACAGATATAAGTAATTTGAACTCTGCAATAATTCATGTTTATTATTATACAAGTAAAGGATGAGACATCAACATGCATTTAAAGGAATATTGTTTTTGAGACGCCAAAACTTCGATATTTGGTTAAATGGAAATCAATGTAATTTTCAGCAAATTTTTCAGAGCTCATCAGATATTTTAATTCTAGTTTTATTTCTTCATGTGCTTCACCTAGGAAAATAGTTACTCACAAATGAAGGTGCTTCTAAATTTGTTACTGGCATGTAATTAATGACATAACTAAATCATAATTAGAAAAGAATTGTTTTCTCTGGGAAATACAGTAAAGAGACACCCAATTTTTTTCAAAATTGCAGCTCTGTAGATACCATTTGAAAATTAGCACATATGTTCATTTTGATATAAAATAGAATAACAATAGAATAGAATAGAATAACAAACATATCAAAAAAATCGATGATTTTACCAAAAATCTTTAAACATATTCTACAATTCCTCTATAAAATTGAAAAGCAAGGCTGAATATTCTTCTTGTTCATTTAGCCAACATGTCGAAATACAAACCAATTGTTCGATTAATTTGAAAATATGTCTGTTGCAGTTGAATTTTGAATGGTATTATAATTTGAAACATAACATTGAATTTCATTCTGAAGTCATTTAGTTATTTACATTAGTGGTAAAATCTCCTAATGGTTATTGTCAAATTTTACTTCTTTTAACACAATCCTTGCCTGCAATGTAAACATTCATACATTTATAGAATTCTAGAAATGATAATGATTTAATACTTTGAACCTTATAAAATTTATAGCTTTGATGACAACTTCTACACTGTTTGCATTTTAGAACAATTTAGTATTAATTTTCAAGACATTGTATTCTAAAGTTTGAGAGGCAATTGTAACATTTATTAATTTTACTAATCCATTGCTTTAAGCTAGTATTTAACCCCTTCAGGGACAGTGGTATATTTTTTATACCACATATTTAGTTCATTAAAAATCTATCTAAAGTATGCTTTTTTCCACACATTTATCTTTCAGTGGTAGCTTATAGTTTTATTTACTTAAATCAGATGGCAGAACCATGCAGAATAATTATAAAAATTATTGCTTTGAATTTAATGAAAGATCACACCAAGTGGTTGTTCTATGCCTCACAGAAATGTTTCCGAAACTTTATGTAAATACTCCTAATTACTCAAAACGAAATATATAAAGTATTGATTTCATACTCTTAACTAAGTGGTATCCAATTAATACCACTACCCCTATAGAGCACACAGAGGGTTAGTGAGCAACAGAGGTCAGCACTGAAATTTTCGATTCAGACTGATATGTGATGGTTTGCTTTATTAACACATAGATCAATAACTCCTGAGTCTAACATTGAAAACAACATTTTTTTTGCAAATTTTTTTTTTATTCATCAACATAACACCTTTTGTTAATCACCTTTTAGGGTGATACAATCGTTCCAACGCTTTTCCAAATCTTTTTTTTTTTTTTTTCCCGCAAGAAATCTTTTTTGTTGCCAGTAAATAGCGATAAACAGCTTTCTGAATCATCGACTCGTTGCTGTTTTTGTT
>BMAW01039961.1:75070-95444 GCA_019974015.1 Nephila pilipes
CTCTGGGTTAGTCTCGGGAGTTATTGATGTGTTACAGCGAAAGATAGAAGTCACAAATATGTTTCCGAGTTCCAGTGTGGCAAAAATCAGAATTATTCTCCTAAGAAAAGAAATTTAAAACAGGAATAGAAATTTATCAATGTGGTTCAAGTACACCAAAAAAAAGTGCAGGGGTAAAAAAGGATATCTGAAAACCAAAAATATTGCAAAAAAAAAAAAAAATCGAAAATAAGTAAGCTGATACATAAATCAGTGACAATCAGTATAACAAAAGGTACAATGCAGCAAAGAGATACTCGCTTTGTAAGAAGAATAGAGTCCTCGGTATTTGGAAGCCAGATGTGAATCTTAAAAGGGATATTTCTTTCTAAATAGTAAAAGATCTAGAAAATTCGCTTCAGCGGAGAATTAAAAAAAAATTGAGTACATTTCCTGTAAATAATTTAGAGTCAGGAGGACTAGCTTGAGTTTTTTGTTCTTTTGTTTGCTTGTTTGACATGTCTCTTGATTACACGAGAGAGGGTATGAATTGAATATGTTCAATACCATGGGCAGCTGGTTTGTGAACTCTTACAGACCATATATCGAAGAGAACTTTAGTTTTATCTATTTAACAGAATTTCATTTTTTTTCATTGAATTTATATTTTTGTTTCTTCTTGTGACTGTTTCAGATTTTGCACAATAGCGTGCATAATTATACCCAAAAAATTCAAATTTTATTTAAAGTGGCTTTATAATCTAGTTTTAATTAATTTTTTAAATATATATATCCTAAAATACATCTTTAAAAGAATGCCTACATGGGGACTTTTGATTGAGAAAGAACTTATTTTGTTTGAAGAACTCCCTTTAGATAATTTGGAGTTATCTTCAGAAAATTTTACTTCAATCTGTGCAATAAAAAATATGCCTTATTTTAAATAAAATGGTATATGCATTTCAATTAAATTTGGTTTATTAAATTAATTATATAACTTTATCATTAAACTATGAAAATTATATATGTAAAAAAAAAGCTATACTTAAATTAATTGAAATATTTTCACAAAAATTATCATTCTTAGAAAAAAAAATACATCATCATAAAATTCTAATTTTTTCAAAAGTGTTTTGTGATCCAAATATTTCCCAAATTAACTAAACTAATATAATTTTTTTATGAAAGTATTTATTATTTCTTTGAAAGAATACGAAACAGCAAGTGTACAAATAAGATGTCCTACAGGGGCGGTGGTATAATACATATACTGGGTCTTATAAATATAAGGAAATAAATAAAAATTTCTTTACCACTAGATATTGTATCCTTTTAACATAATTAATGCATATCTGATGAATTTCAGCAAAAATTTATAATGTTTTTATATACTGCCCCTAAAAGGGTTAAAAGGGTCAGTGCAGACAACTTTTATTCAAGTTATTTTAACACTTTGTAGTAGACACACCCATAGACACAGGGTTGCAAAACCCTAGTCTAGCCTAGTGAGATAAACTGATTTGTGAAAAATATCCTTGCCTTATCAGGGTAAATTATAACTACCACATTTTCCAAACATTGTTTAACAAATTTTTTTTCATCCGATTTGCAATTATATAAATATCTTTTACAAAGGAATTGATTTGTTTGATACCCTTATCTTTTTTTTTAAAAAAAAAAAAAACTTTGTACACACTCTTTTGATTAGTCAAAAAATAAATACTCCCTTGAGCATAAATTTGGAAAAAAAATGATATCTGTTTATCTGTTGTTTACACAGAGAGAAGTATGTGATTATTTTAAAACAATTTTATGAATCTTTCAACTATAGAACATATTAAAAATGCACTTTTAAATTAATAATACATTAAAATGTCATTGACATTTCAAATACAGTATTATTAAGCCTCAAACTATTAAAACCCATAACTGCAAGAATTTTCCTTCGGCCGCATTCATAACAGTCAAGGGTTATATGCATACCATGAGTTTTGAATATTTCCAGATAATACTCAGAAATAAAATATCAAAAACATTTAAAAACGAATACTTACGTTTGATATTTCCAACAAGTACTTATTTTTTTCAGCCTCAATATCAATAATGCCACCCTTCTCTACTTGTTTCTGATACAAATCAGCCATTTTTCTCTGAAATGCCAGGACTTCCTCATCAATAACAAACTCATCATCCTTTGCAGATGGAGGAGCATACAGATCTTCAGAACCTTGAAAGTGAATTTGCAGGCGACACATTGGACAAAGTATCTGTAAAGGAAGAATGCATAATCTAAATAATGAATTTATAATGCTACTTTTACATCAGTAATATGTTTGTCTATTACACACAAAATTAAATTTCATAAATATATATTTAAGTAATATTCACATAAAGTCCCGTCCACTATGAAAGTTGGTGCGATTCTGGTCAAACTTAGATCAATCATTTCCTACCAAATTGCATCAATCCAATTTTTATTGCCAATATTTTAATGGTTTGGTAAAAAGGGTTGATGATATTTTACACACATACCATTTAAGTTCATGCATTAATGAAAAAATATTTTAATTACAGCTCACAAATAATATATATTATATAATTATATAACGAAAAAAATTATTCGTTTTGTCAGTTCAGAGTAAAAAATAACTAAATTACAAGGTATTTTTATTTTCTTGTACACGTAATACATTTTTAAATTTATTAATATTAAATAAATGTTTTCATTACATTAAACAGTCCTAATAACACATAATTGGAATAAAGGAATATATCTACACCATTCATTTTATGCTGGGAAAAAAAGAATTATACAGAAATTATAATATGTACATTTTTTTTACAGGGGTGAGTGACTATAGGGTTTTATAGTGCAAGAGCCAAAGCAGACCAAGCTGCGCCAAACATTTGTTAAAATCAATAAAAAAAACTATATTATTTTAAAAACATTTTTTAAAGGAAGCTTTAGTTAAAAATATGAAAGCTTTAATGACACTAAAATGGATTATATAAAAAAAAAAACAATCATTTACTAAATATAACTAATGTACAAATAAAGGTACATAAGATACTAAATTATGAATCAGATAAAGATCAAAGAGAAAGATGCAGAACAAGATAAGCTTTAAAAAAAACATCACTTCCATAAATAAAAGCATTTGACCATGAAAGTGTGATTTGCTGATTTCAATTTAAAGTTATTTTTATTTATATTTATATCTGCATAGTTTTTCCTTGCATTTTACAACAAATAGTTCAAAGTGTCCAATGAAAAGAATAAAGGTTTAAAAAATTAAGTTTATATCTATGGTATCAGAGGTATATAAAAAATTTTAATTTAGAGTCAGATCCAAATTTTTACTAGTTAAATTACAGGTAGTATGAAAGATAAAATATTCAAAGTGTTTATGAAATTAAATAAGAGAGGGGGAGGGTTTGGGTCTTATTGAACACACATTCTGTATATACATATGTATAAATAAAAGTATAACTGATAATGTAACTTGGAAATTCGAAATAAACATGTATATAAATTAATAATAAAATACAAAACTGTAGACCAAATTTAAAATGTGAAATTTAAACACACAAAAAATGCTACTATTATCAACTTAATAAATTTATTGTAAAAATAATTTAATAAAAAGACAAACATAAAATTTAACTGCTTTAATATATAATAAAACCAGTTATTTAAGAATACTCAATTATTACAACGATCATAATAGGGAAAATATCACCAAAACCTACAAAGCAGAAATTAAGGAAATGAAAAATTAGATCACAAAATCAAAGATGGAGATAAAGCAATTCAAACAATTGTCTTAGGCTAGGCAAAGTGAATGGTGAAGTTTAATGGTGCAAGAGCTAAATATGGCTATGTTGCACCAAACATGGTGTAACTGAAAAAATGGAAAAAAAAAAAAAAAAAAAAAAGTTTGATAAGGAAGATGATCAAGAAATAGAGAAAAATCACTC
This sequence comes from Nephila pilipes, assembly GCA_019974015.1. Taxonomy (NCBI): domain Eukaryota; kingdom Metazoa; phylum Arthropoda; class Arachnida; order Araneae; family Nephilidae; genus Nephila; species Nephila pilipes. The sequence continues at coordinate 79,028 of BMAW01039961.1, forward strand.
GAATATCAGAGGAACACAACGCTCATATTTATCAAAATTAGTTAACTCCTTAGGAAAGGAAAAATATCACTATGGTGCTTCAAATGAAGATGCCCATACTCTCCTTAAGAAAGTAAACCACCAAAGGCATCTCATTACTTGAGACTGAGAATACATGTTTGCACTAGTATTATGGATCCAGCCCTTCATACTCAGTATAAGTACGTTATAACAAAAAGGTAATAATGTACTTATTACCATTCAGTGATCAAGGCAATACCCTCAATCAAAAAAGTGATACACCAAAGAAATAAAAGAAAGAATAAACAAAGGAATCAAAAATAATTTTAGCCTGATTAAAATAATTCATTAAAAATAAAATATACATTTTTAGACACTTTTTAAAATACATTAAACTTTAAAAGTTATGAAAACACAAACCTACCTCAAGTGATGTGATCTACATTAACCTGCAAATCCAATATGGTGTGTGTATACATAAAATCGACCACCAAACAACTTGATTGATTGATTTTATGAAATAAGGATCAAAATTTAAGAATCCTATAAATTTTAACTATACTGAAGAAACCTATTATACCAAGAAAACATAATTATAAAATACAATCTAAAAAAAATTTAATTCAGCAAATAAAGGTTCTTATAATTAAATTTATAAAATAGAAATTTGTATAACACAAGAATATGATTACTTAATACAGCTACCATTTATTGGCTAACAATTGAATGAAAGATTTTTTTTCAAAAAAAATTAGCAAAGAACCAAACTTTTTACAGACATTTTTATAAAGTAATATATATAAAATAAAAAGCAGATTAGCATGAAATTATGATATAAATTATACATATCAGTTACTAAGCCTAAATCATAAAACATCAGATGAGAAAAGAAAAATTAGGGGGCTTGATGTATGTCTTTAAAAACATAGATGCATAAAATGTGTCCCCACTTTCACTGAATCGCTATGAAAATGTATTAAATTCCTACTATTAGTTCACACTCTCTCTATATATATCTTGTTAAAATTTTCAATCATTAATAAAATACTTTTTGTTCATTCACTCAAGTTCAAATACATTTTTTTAAACTTGTAGTGGAAGACACTTGATGTCAATGCAGTTTTTGAAATATTAAATTTAATTGGTGAAAATGCAGTTTAGCCCAACCACTTGGTGTGATTTCAAAAATTGCCAAACTTAGCAATTTTTTTTTGGCTAAATGTTAAGCCCGCAAAATGGACCATGGTAGCCACATTTGGCAAAATACCACCAAATAATTCCTGTCACCAAGAGTGGTTGGGCTAAACTAACGAGATGAATTAATTAATTAGTCCATCTGGTAAATTAAATTCCAAACATTTAATTTACCAGATGAACTAATTAATTTTAGTTTTATAAGGGAGAAAAAAAATGCCACTTAATATTGTGATTCTGTTATATGTATATATATATATTTAACATATTTATATTAATTGTAATTATTTAATAAAAAGTAACTAAAATAAAAAATTTCTTCGTTGACCCAAGTAGAAACTGACTTTTAAAAAAAAATTTATATTACTAGTTTTCATTATTTGCTTGAAATTTTTTTGGACCATTTAAAATTATTACTCTACCTTCTACTCATGTGAAGTTATAAATGGTCATATTTAATGAAATGTTTCATAATTTTTATAAGCTCTTTCTAAGAATGATCCTAATTCTTGGTGCTAGGCCGCAACTAAGTTCAAAAAACTTTATTATAAATCAATGCAATGTCACTCTTTACTTTGCTTCATATTTGTATTGTTTTTCTTTACAATAATATTTGAGTAATGATAAATAAAATAAATAGGAAATTACTAATGATATTTTGTCAACCCTCCAAATAAATCAAAAAATATATAAGCCATCCCATGTCAAAGTATTTATTTTCTCCTCGCTCATTATAAATGTGTACATCACTGCTTTAAAGATATAATAATATAATTAAAATATAGTATTTTACAGGTAATTAATAATAAAACATTTTTCATCAATACACTTCTCCCACTTTTCTCCATTAAAAAAGCAATTCTTCCAACTTTTCAAAACATTATCCTTGATATCATTAACCTTGTCTAAAATTTTTGTAAAAAAAAAAAAAAAAAAAAAAAAAAAACACTAAAAATTATTTTCAAAGTTAATTCATTTCTATCCCATACGTTATCAGAAAATTTAATACAGGTTTTTCAGTCAAAAACTAAATTTTCTTATTTTTGGAAATGGGTCAAAATGAAAAATAACAATATGATTTCAAATTTTGCTTTCTTTAGAAATTAAAATAAATCTTCCTCTTTTAGGAGAATAAGAACAAATTTTTAACAGACAATGCACAAATTCAGTTTTTGATCGTTAAATAAGTTTTTGTCTCGACACTCAAAATTTCCTGAAATTTATCACCTTTATAAAAAAAAATATAGTGTTCATTCAAAGAAATGTAAAGGTACATAGAAGGAATGAATAAAAAGGTACATTCTTTTTAGAATTAAGCTAAGTTTTTGGTAGGTTGGCCTTATGGATTTCAACTAGCATCTAGTGAATGCCTTTTTAATTATATTTTTTTATATAATTAAAATTTAATTTATTTTACTTTTTAATTATATTCCATTGATTATAGGATGATTTTAATGTTTCTCATAACTTGCAAGATTTTCTTTTCCTTAGGCAAAAAATTTTATACATAAATTAATTTTTTTTCCCAATTTTTATACACTATTTAACAAGATGCCATTTTAATAACTTTTACTCTTTGACCTTTTTCAGACTTAGAAATAAGCCTGATAAATATACATAGAAAAAACATGTAATATGTGACCTATAGATACAATATAACTAAATAAGACATTTAATGATTGAAGATATATTTAAAGAAATGCTAACATGATTTGGAAGCTATACTTGACTGTTATAGCTCAAGGATGGTATGCACCATACGATTAAAATTTTCATTTTTAATAATATTTAATAGTACATGTTTAAATAGTAGAGAAAACAATGGAATCGCCTACTGAAAAGTGTAAAAAAAACTCTTACACAAATTTTTAGTGTAATGTATCAGTTGATTTTTGCCATAAATATGATATATTCAGGATGTCAACTAACAAGCAGTACCACCAGTTGCGTAAAATTATTTTAAGAAGTCAGATCTTAACTTGTAAAAAGACATGATTATTGGTGCTAGCCTAATAGAGGCTTCATTATTTAAAACAACCAAAAATGAATTATTCACCCAAGAATAGAAATCCCCAGCTAAGTAAATGACAACAGATTTGATCATCAATTCAGAAGAACCAACTTCAAGCAGAACAGTTCATAGCCATGTGCAAACTCCTTATTACTGACATCCATTCTAAAAATGCTAAGAGAAGAGTTGACAGTATCAAAGCAGGATAATGGGAAAGATATTGTTTATCTGATGAATCATCTATCACTGTTTTCTCATCACAGGAAGAGTGACATCTTGCCAAAGCATTTCATCCTGAAAGTTTGGTTTCAACGGTAATATATAGACAGATTTGTGGTAATAGGAATGTTAAATCTTGGTATTCTTCAGGACTGATAGCCATTCTGAAGAATTTAATAATAGCTCAAACCTATTCAAAGGTACTCCATGATCCAATATTCAATACTGGAAATAATTTTCAATAGGGGTTGTCCCTAGTTTTGGATAATAAATAACAATGCTTCCATCCATACAGCAAGTGCTTAAGTTGTTCAAATAAACATTAAGATCAAGTGAAACAGTTGCCTTGATGTCCTCAAACATTATTGAACCTTTATGGAAATATCCTGAGCAACAAAAGAGATGACAATTTCCTGAATTATTACTGGCAAAATTGAGGGTCTTTACAAAAGGAATGGTATATAAAATAATGATATCTTGTGAAAGATTTACATACAGTGGGTAAAAAAGTATTGGCAATTGCCTATAATTGACCATGTTAACTAACAAAGTAAATGCTTGACAATTTTAACTGGACATAATGAACACAGGTGGTAATAAAAACACAAATCTAATGAAACTTTCATTTTAATATGAATTTTACACAAAATATGCAACAAAAAATGTATGCATATCAAAAAAGTATTGGCAAGGTTCAAACTGCTAAGCAAATTTTGATATGTTGAGGTCACGAGTTTTGACTAATAAGAAACCCTGTTAGTATAAAGTCTGCAGTGCTACTTCAAAACTTTTAAAAAATTATTTTACTAATAGTGTGATAAAACGGCTTTGAAGTCCAAGGAGTTTGATGTTAATGTTAAAAACATGATTATTCAGCTCAGAAATGAAGGTTTAACTTATGTTATAGGAATACAACTGAACATAAGTTTATTTACTGTTAGAAGTGTTGTAACAAAGTTCAACAAGACAGGATCGATGGAAAATAAGATTAGAAGTGGAAGCCCTCGAATATTTTCTACTTGGGAAAAATGTGGCATTATCAAAGGGATTAAGAAAAATGCTAAAATAAAGGCACCTCAGTAAGCTAAGCAAGTTGCTAATACTTCACATAAATCTTTTAAAGAGACTATACAGAAAGTTTTACATGAAGAAAATTATGGAAGGATGGCTAGAATTCAAAAATAAACAGGAGAAAAAGATTAAATATTTCAAAATCTCTTGTTAATTTTTCTGACATATTTTCAAACAGTTATTTTCCCTGATTTATCAAAGTTTAACATTTTGAACTGTGATGGAAAATAATATGTGTGGAGAGAGCAAAACACCGAACTAGAAAAACAACATTTAACACCAACTATGAAACATGATGGAAGAAGCATCATAGTTTGAGGCTGTATCATAGCAAACGTAGCAGGTAACCTGTGTTTCATTCACAATATTACGACAGCATGAACATACATTGATATATTATGCCATAACTTGAAATTCAGAAGCCAAAAAATTTGACTTAGGAACAACATTCAAGTTTCAACAGGACAATGACCCTAAGCATACACCGAACCTCACGCTCTATAATCCCTCCTTGACAATTAAAGGCATTCCCTCAATCGCATGACATAAATTCAGTTAAAAATTTAATGTACAAATTGGACCAAGAAATCAGGATACATAAAATTTCACATAAGATATAATCCTGCAAAATGGCACAAAATTCCCAATAGTACAACCAAGACTTTGGATTTCTCTATGAGAAATAAATTACAAGCCGGTAAAAATGCAAAAGGTATGCATACAAAGTATTAAATATATACTGATTTTGTTCTCTTACTTTGCTGTATGATCTTGCCAATATTTTTTTTTTGACATGCAAATTTATATTTTTATAGTATTATTTTGCATAAAATGCATATTAAAATGAAAATTTCATTAGATTTGTATTTTTATTACCTCCTATGTTTGTTATGTCCCACTAAAATTGTCAAGCATTTCCTTTGTCAGCTAATATGATCATTTATAGGCAACTGCCAATACTTTTTTTACCTACTGAATATCTTTTAGACATTAAATTCAATCAACATGAATTTGATGGGGAACAGATATGTATTATTTGAATAATTATTTTTATAAACATGGTGGACCAACACCATATTTACAAAAATAATTCAGATTCCAAATGTTTCATTATTTTTTCAACTTACTGAACAGTCATGTCTTTCTAAAAAGAAGGTTCAGAATTTTAATACATTAATTATGTTCAACATTACATGCAGCTAAAGACTTTTTCTGTAACTTAGAACAACACCCAGAAATCTTTTTATAGAATAAATTTTAAATAATCCAGAATACACAAGTTTTCATCGCATATATTATTTGATTTAAAAATTAATTTGACTGAAATTTAGGCAAGTTTAGGTTCTGTAACACAATATTTAAACAATTTACTTCATTCAATTGCAGCAAATAGTATTAGAAACAATTTGCCAAGATCAAATAAAAACAGTGCATGAAATAAGAAGATAAATCATTAAATAAAAGATACCTCTTTATTTAATGTAGAATCTTGACTAGAATCATCTGTATTTTCACAGTAACTTGCACTTTTTACATATCTGGCTAGACAGTGAGAATGAAAATAATGATAACATTCCGTTTTAGTAAAAACATCATCATCACTGAAACCATACAAGCAGATTGCACATTCACCACAAGGACGATTTTCATTGGTTAAATGCTCTTTAGCAGCCTAAAATTAAAAACAAGGGAATAATAAAAATGCCTGAAAGGAAACATGAAGTGTTAAACATAACTATAAAAAAATGGGATTAAAAAGTCGTTAAAAAACATGAAATTACATGTAATAATTCTGTGGATTTCTATTAATTATTCTCATTTGTTGTTTGATAAGGAAATTTATATAATTAGATGTTAACTTCAACAGTTTATAGTTATCAATACTGCAGCGAAAAAAACTAAGATTGATTAAAATTGTACACAAAATTGATCAAATTTTTTTTAATTATTACATGCCACTATATTTAAAGCAAATTGTAGTAATTATTTTTTTAAATGCTTATTTTTTGGCATCATTTTTAAAAATTTAAGTTTAAAAATATTTTTGTAAATCAAAATATATGTTCGAGAACAGAATCAAGAATATCATTTATTTACAGGATTTCTTAAGCTTTCTTTCCATTGCCTATGGAAAGAGAATATATTTTTTCAAACAAATATTTTCACAACTTCTTGATATAATGGTAAGAATAAACTAAATAAGATTTAAAATGTTTGTTAATCACTAATCATAAAGAACAATTCTTTGGTATTTTATGAATGATATTTTAATGTTCATTCCTCACAAAGCAAACTATTCATCCTTGCTTGTAGGCATTAACATAAGGAATAAAATCTTGGATGAATATCTGATGCAGCAGAAAAGCAGTTTCTTCAATGTTTTATAGAATTGGTAGATTTTATGAATAGTGGTTGTAATGCATATAAATTTTATATGCACCAAAATTGTAGCAATGAGTCATAGAAAGAAAATATAAATCAAACAATAATTTTTTTCCAAATAAACTAAATAAGAATGTCTTTAATGTAAAAGCGAGTTTTTTGAACATGGGTTTTCTTTCAAACTTCACACTTCATGTATCATTTTTTATACATTAAAATTTAAGAGCAAAAGGGAACATTAAGTGAAATTGAATTTATTCAATAAATTAGTTTTAATAATTTATTTTATTATTTGATGTTTATTAAATTTATCATCTAAAATATAAATGTGTAACATTTTTTTGCTCAATTAAGCATTGGATTTGGCGACTTGGCGTGAAACATATTTTAAGAATTAAATTTCATGCTAATTAGTTTTAATGAATTAATTTTTAATAATTGTAGTTAAATTATCGTATTGTCATCTAAAACAATCATGTATAGGAAATTTCAGCTCAATTGAGCACTTTAAAATACGAGAAAAAAGTTTAAGTTTTGACCCAAAGTTACAATGCGAGTTAAAGTAAACCCATTAAAAATGGTGGGAAGCATATACATAGAGCAAAAGGAATAGAAATTGTAAGTATCAAGAAATTTGTTAACAAAAATTGCAAACAAATTTTTACACAAGCAATCAGAAAAGAAGCTTGAAATAAAATTTAAATAACACAGCTTTAACAATTAGTTTATTTCAAAACTAGTTCATTCATTTCCAATGATTAAAGAAAATACACAGTAAATTTTCATACCATTCATGAACAGAAAAATTAAAATCAATAGAGATCCATAAAATTAGCAAAATTATGTATGAGAATTTCATACCATTAAAAAATAATTTATTAGATCAAATATAAATTTTTATAACTTCTTCCTAAAAAAATTAATTTAATTAAATTAAAAAAAAAAAAAAAAAAAAAAACGTAGTAAGTGAATATGCTTACCTCAATAATTTCAAAAAGCATTGAACTTCCAATTTTACTTTCAGCGATTGCTGTTAAATCTTGTATTATACTAAGAAACAATTGATAAAAATAATTGTATAATAGAATTTCAATATGCGAAAAACATAATTTCCTTTTACATGCTATGTTAAATACTACTCAACAGAAATTATCTTCCAATAATTCTTTTTTAAAATTTACATAATACAAAAAATTTAAGACCTAAAAAATTTTAATGTTTTTTAATACACCTTTATGTTACATTACCAACAAGCCACTAATATAAGGGTAAGTCAAAAATTACTTACACTTTTCATTCTACAAACTTATAGAACAAAAATAGGTGGTGGCCGTATGTGCATGCATTGAGATGGTGCGTCTGTGGACACGTGTGCAGAATTTAATCACGATCATGTCAGTTGTCATCTAGCTACAACAACATAAGCATGTCAGCTCCACTATCATATTGCGACATGGAGTGATCAGACTTTTTTGAACGGAGGGTGTGAAAAGTGCTAAAAAATTCACCCTACACATTTGTCAAAATATGGAGAAAGTGCTTTATCTCGTAAAAGCATTTTTTTGTGGATCAAAAGTGGCCAAATGAGTATAACACAAAAAGAAGGAGCTGAGCAACTGTCAAGCTCAACCACTGATGACAATATTCAATAAGCTAGAAAGATAGTTACAGTAGATAAGCGAGCTAACCATAGATGATGTTGCATCTCTTTTAAGCATCAGTCATGATTTTACCTATCAAATTACCCATGATGAACTCAAATTCTGTGTGTGCAATGGGTACCACAAATGCTTACTACAGTAAACAAAACTAAACATTTGGATATCTGCCAACATTTACTGGATCTCTTCAATGTGAAAGGTGATGCTTTTTAAGCAGAATAATGACCGTTGATGAAACATAGGTTCATCACTATGAACAGATCAAAATGCCAGAGTATGGAGTGGAAACATGCAGGATCCCCAGGGATGAAAAAATTCAACCTCGCTATCAGTTGGGAAAGTGATGCTAACCTCATTTTAGGACAAAAAGGCTCTATACTGGATGACTATTCGGACAGGGGGACTACCATAAATAATACAAGGAACAGTGATTTGTAGTCCAATAAGCTAAAACCAACAATTCAAAACAAACACTGTGGTTTACTCTGACAGAAAATTTTGTTGTTGCAGGACAACACCAGATCACACATGGCTTATAACACCATAAAAACAATCAACAGGTTGGGCTTTGAGATCCTGGAACTCCTTTCCCTACTGCCTAGATCTCACTTCCTCTGACTTTTATCTCTTTAGACCACTCAAAGTAGATTTGAAAAAGACTTTCATCAATTTGCCTCAGACATAGACGTTAAGGAGGCGGTGCAAAAGTGACTTCACAACCAACTGAAAACTTTCTACCGGAAAAGCATATGGAATGAGTGAGTGACAGTCGAGTTTTATGGCGCAAGAGCCAAAACAGGCTACGCTGCACCAAACATTTGTTAAAATCAATTATAACTATACTATTTTAAAAACATGAAACAAACACAACATAATAAAAAGGTGAAAGGTTAAAACTTCAGATATGGTATAAAAGGCCAATTTGTTTTAAAAAGCAAATAAGCTACGGTAGACGATTTCCACCAAGTCAGATAGATTTACAACTGATGAATTGAAGAAAACGTGACAATGATGATGAAAGACCGGGCAATCAATTAAAATGCGATGAATTAGTAAGGGATATGACAGGAAGGACACTCAGGAACACCCACCCCAAACAAAATATGTATATGGGTAAAATTGAGTATGTCCAATGCAAGGAAGGCATACGGAAGCTTGTGGCTCATTGAACAGAGTCCATTGCTAAAGGTGGAGATCATATCAAAAAAAAATTTATATGTTGCACACTTATCTTTGTTTAATAAAGTTGAAGAACAAAAAGCATATGTAATTTTGGACTCACCCTTATATTTTAATCATAGTTTGATCTGATAACAAAAAATAGATTAATTTTAACATTAAATTAAGCATAGAATTTTTATCGAAGAACAACTATTGGAAATTCAAAATCAAAGGTATTTTATTCAATTGCAAAGGGTTTAGGAAAGTTTTCCCATTTCATAAGAGAGAAAAAGATAAATTGAAAAAAAAAATCAAATACAAAAAAATAAATATTAATTATATTTTCTCTAGCAACAATGAAAAATTTAATTGAATTTTAAACAAAAATTCTAGGAAATAAGTAATTTCATAACCAATGAAGTTTTTACGATGACAGATTAATAATTTAAAATCCTATAAATTATATTTACCTGCTTAACTTTTCATCCGATAAGCCCCTAGGATTACGTATCGAGATTTCAGGAATGCTGTGAGGATACTGCAAAATAATTTTCATAAATATATCACTTCATATTTACATAAGCCTGTCATTCAATAAACTAGCAAAGATTCTGAGGAATTTGTGCCAAAGTTTATTAACATAAATAAGTATTTAAATTATGATTCAAAACTTAAATTCAACTATATGAACCAAAAAATTAAATTTAAAAAAAAAAAAAATATATGCATCAACAACTATATTATTCAGGAAACCAAAACTCCCTAATGGCATTCAAAATCATGTCAGATGAGTCTTTTTCTTTATGTAGATGATGCCACATAAATACAATTTTAAGTGTTGTACAGTTCCACAATGTTTCATATTTCGCCCCTTTGTGCCAAACCCCATTATCTTTTTATGTTCTGTATTTGTGCTCAAATATCAGGGTCAACAAAATTAAACTGGGGAGTGACTTCAAAATGTTAGGAGTTTTGCAATTCTCGGTTCATCCATTTTATATGCTTCCCAAGTATCACAAAATTCCCGGATCTTTTCTACATAGTTTGCTTTATTTCTTTGAAAAAACCGTAATTTCCTTTCTAATCAGAACTTATACAATGAAGTATTTATTTATCTCCAAACAAATTCCACATACGATCCAGTGTTCTGATAGCAAACTACCAACTCTGCTTTTCTATTTCAAAAAAAAAACTCGTCAATTTTCACACATTTGCTACATCTTCCAAATTTTTTCTTTTCTCTAGATAACAGTTTCGTACTTCTCAAATAAATGTTTCAATCAATTACTGTTTTGTCAACTAAATCTAATTTATACCTTGCCCATTCAAATGATGAAAATTATTTGGACCAGATGTAAAAAAAACTATAGTACAGTTACCAACATAATTCTGGATCCTAATAATCATGTTCCTTTTTGAATCTATATTTGCTTGTAGCAACCTTTAATGTTGCATCTTCATTGCTTGTTCATTTTTTAAATAAATAAGACATATCATACCCATTCACGAATTATTTCTTTGTGAAATGATCCTGTAACTTTGGAAACACTCCACGACATTCTCTTTCGTGGAAGATGGGTCCTAAATTTTAATCATTGTTTGTATAAAAAAAATGACAAGAAAAATAAGAACTTAAAAAGGTTTGAGCATGCACAGGAACTTTTTTCCCCCTCCATTATTGGTTATATATCACAGCACTTGACAACAAATTTTGATTTAACAAAAATGGTCAACAGGCTAATACATCATACTGAACAGTATCATGAAATTAAAAAATATTTTATTTAATAAAAAAATATATAAGTATTTCATACATAAAATAACACTGAATTTTTTTTGAATAACTAAACAGAAATCCTTTTTTACTACTTTGTGTGTTTACTTCACATTTCAAGATCATCCTCATTACAGTTAAATAGAACTGAAAAAAAATATATCACTTAGTGACTTAATGTTGTTAATCACCTTCTCAGCAACATATTTAAATATAACATGTATAAATTAAAATCCTGTATAATTTCAACATGCTTTCAAAATATTTAACCCTCAAATGATTAACATGAATCAATAAAATATAAACAAATTTATTTTGACCATGCTTTGTTACGTAATTGAAAATTCAGAACTGAGGCTTCAGCAACAAATCAAAACAATTAATTACGTCTTTGGTAGAATAAGTCTAATAGACCTGTCACCAACTTATGTGACACCCTTATATTTAAGTCAGGAATTTTTGTTTATCATGTAAATGTATTTGTGTCTTAAAATACGATTTATTGAAAAAAATTTCACAACACAACTGCCTTTAGAAACATATATACATACATTTAAAAAAATCATTGATTAAATAATCATTTTTAATATTAGAAAATAAAATATTTTACTAACCTCTTTATTCAAATTAAACTTTAATGTCATTTTAACATACTGCTCATCAAGATTATCTGCAGTGGCAGGATTTAAATCTATTGAAACAGATGTTGATTTCCTGCAATAAAATATATATGTATTAAACATTATTTGTGAACTTTTTAAATATTGAAATAATTTTTAAAAATTAACAAAAGAATTTTTCATATTTGTTTAAATTGGAATGCCATTAAGGATATCCAAAAAAATTTGTAATTAGAAATATCAAAAATGCCAATATGTTTATAAATTAGTGTCACTTCAACTAAAACTATTTATTTCAGGAAACATTTTTCTTTTTAAAAGATATAGTAATAAATTAACATTTTATTAGTATTTTAATAACAAGTACTTTAAAAATCTAGCAATAATATATTCCATGAATAATTTTTTGACTAACATTTCTTTATTGTCACATTAAAATAGAAAAAGATTTCAGTATTTTCAATTTTTAAAAAATACTTAAATTCTCACAGTAGATATTTTTATCTCATTGGTTTCTCAATAGCAAATAACCAAAATATTAAAAAATGCTTTACAAATTTCAGTTTTTACCACCCTTTAGGATTGATAATAACAGATATTTTTTTTATTTTATAACAAATGTACAAAAAGGTTTTACTTCCTTAAAAGACTCCAAATACCCAACATTTTTTTTTTTTTTTCAAGTTTTAATTCATTTAAATGTCAACTGCAGGATTTTATATATTAAAATTATAAAAATATCACATAAAATTAGAATAAATGAAATAGCCATGTAATATTTCAATTCAGAAAATATGCAACTTACTCATCTTGCTTTATATCAATTTCATTAATGTAAATCGACTGCAGAGCCTCCAATTCTTGAGCAACAAAGCTGGAAAAAAATTTTAAAATAATAGTTTTATTAATAAATAACAAAATTTCCTTAGTGTATCATCTGTTTCATGCCAATGAAAATCAGTTATTCCCTCATATGATGTACTATTCATCATAAAAAATTCCCCCATTTTTTCTAAAAAAGTTGCATTACTTTAGCTGTAAAAAATTATATTGGCATTTAAATATTCACATGTCATTTATATCAATAAATGCCATAACTGCAGAACACAAAAGAATATCAAGGGGGGGGGGGGACTTTAAAAAATTACATACTGTTAAACAACATGGAAAATATATTCAAATCAAAAACTAGTTAATAATTCAGGTATATTTTTTTATTTATAATCATATTAACATAAATAATTAGACACATTACTAAAAATGCATACCTAACTTTCCATTTCATATATATAACAAGAGAAAAAATTAATAATAAAGAGAATGTTATAAACATCTAGTGGAAAAAAACATTCATTTTCCCATTGCTTTTCTAAATTAAATAAAAAATATGATTTAACCAATAGTTCTTGCTTAAATTTAAAATCAGTAGTATTTGATATGCAGTTCAAAGAGAAAATTTTAAGATTTTTTAAAAGAAGTAAAATACAGACCTAGCAGAGTCATCTGCTTCAAAGGATACTTTTTCTGGAGCTTCTTCCATTTCTTAACAAAACGTTGTCTTTAAAAAAAAAAATTATTTACATGTTGGCATATTTTTCAATACAAAAATACAACAGAACCATAATTTTACATTTTTCATCAAGAAATAGAGAAAAAATAAAACAGGTAAGAGCAAGAAATGTAAATTAGAAATCAAAAATATCAAAAACATGTATTCAAAAGAACTATTTCTCAGTTCAATCTATAAAAAAAAAAATATTAATTTTTTTTTTCTTTTGTTTTTTTTTTTTTTTTTTTTTTAAATATAACTTTACATACAGCAAATACTTCATTTTTTGTAAATTCAGTTCTTGATTTTCATAGAAATATAAAAAAATTTTGAAGTTTGCAAACTTGCATATGCTTTTTTTTTTTTTGATAAAAGTAATTTGCTATCATTGTTTGTGAATAGAACTAAATTGACATTCTATGAATTTACATCAGTGGAACAGTCTTGTTTCAAAATGGTTAGCAATAAATTTCAAGTGATCCCTAGAGATAAGAAAGAATTTCAATATCCAAATTATATATGCTTTTTCTGAAATGCTGTGGGGATGCTAAGAATAAAATTAAATTTCAGTGAACTATTAACTTTATTACACTAATTCAAATTATTTATCAATATTTGCATAAATTAAAGTGTGTTATCCTGAACATGCTAAATCATTTTCCTAAATACATCACGTATATATCACACTTTATGTTTATACTTCAAAAACAGCCTTCCCCTCCCCCCCCATAAAAAAAATAAATATGAGCAAAAAAATTCTTGTCAAATGATTCAAGAGTCATGAAACCAAATTAGTGTCAACATAGTGAAATATTCTCTTCATGACATCTTTATTCAATATCAAAAGTTATTAATGCCAAAAAGCAAGACAATAAAATCTATTTTATAACATTAAAAAAAAATTCTTGAACATGTTTCAGAAAGAGCCTCTAAACACAAAAAATATGGACAAAATCAGTTCAAAATGCAAGAAATTAGGAATTAAATGTGTTCTTATGAAACCCAGTCAATAATAATAAAATTTCAAAAAAAATAAGTGACAAGAAATACTGTCATATTCTCCATACAATAACATAAAAAGAACTAAATCTTAGATATTGGATAAGGTAGGATAAAAAAATTTATTAACTCAATTGACTGAAGAATTCTTTAAAAGACCTGTGAAAATTAACATGGGAGTGAGAACATGAAAAATGGAAAACATCAGATTCCACAACATATATTGTTTATAAAATTAACAGTAAAATACAATATTCCAAGCTACTACAAAATTTTCCCTCGTGGGTATTTGTAATTTCGGAAACATTCATACAAAATTATACAAAGGCTATATCACTTATCTTTTTTCCTTTATGTGTTCTAAAAATTAATATCAATTTTCTCTGCAATATATGCATCAGACAGATTTTTTTAAAAAACATATTCAACAGTTTTTAACAAAGTATAGACAGAATATATATATTTTTTTAAAGCAGCACTTAAAGCAATTAACAAAAGAATTATTATAGTACTTCCCACTATATATTCTTACAGTAATTTAACATAAACTTGGTGCTTTAGATACAAATTGCAAAATTATTAAAGGAATCACTCAAAAAAAATTAAAGAATGGATATTGCCAAGTTTAAAACCAATAATACGAATAAGACTTTACATCAATATAACAGAAAATATAAGAAATGTGAAAATTAGCTAAATCAAAGAAGTTTTTACATACAGAAAATAATACCACTGAATAACCAAGAATTTGAAGATTTTATAGCAAGGAGGAATAACTAGATAAAATTGGCTTCAAAAAAATTATTTTATATAAGGGTGGTTAAGAAGGTACCTATGTTAGGAGTTGGGTAACTCAATGTAGTATACTCCATTGAAAGTTTTTCGCGTTTTCTAAGAGTCATGAGTATACTCTTCACATCCCAAAAAATGTCACTATACACCATAACTTTTCTGGTCAATGAGACCATCCTCACTTCCTATGGAACATACATGTTTCATTACTAGTGTCAACTTGATGTGGCAGCAATCAAAACTAACCTATGAAGCAGTGCCTTAATTTTGTTTTGGCATCATTTAACAGGTATCATTACACAAAGCTAATACACAATTCCATTAGCAAACCATGTCATCAAAAACTGGTTTTCCTGAACCCCACTTAAAATATAAAGTTTTATACTATATCATAAAAAAGCTATATTTAACTTATATAGAGTAAGTTTTATAAATCTTAAATTTTGTTCATCAAAATTCTATACTTTAACCACCCTCATAATATATACTTAAAGAAAGTAATTTTTTAAATGGAACTGTCAATATATTGTGTCTGTTCAGTCATGTAAGATACTGTTCTAACTTCGATCAAAATAATGTATTTGTAAGCTTATCTTGTTTGATTTGAGTATTTGTAAGCTATATAATAATAATAAAAGTTTAACATTGATATAGAGTTTCCATTCATCTAAATGCCTGCAATGTGAACAAATGTAATAAGTGACATCTTCTAGATATGATAAATAATAAATTAGTACAAAGAACTGAAGATTAACAAGAGTAAAAAAAAATCCTACAAATTATAAATATGAGAGATTCATATTTTTCTCTAGCCTTTAAATAAGTGTCTAATCCTTTGAAAAAAGTAGTGGGTATGATTCATCTTTTATCAAAGTTGCTAATGATCATTCATATAATCTATATTATTTACCTTCATTTTCAAACTTTTAAGGATGAGCAACAAAAACTAAACCTTTGAAAGCCAGTATATATATATATATATAT
>BMAW01039961.1:95454-127614 GCA_019974015.1 Nephila pilipes
GTGCATGGCTTAAGCATTGAGTATGCTTAGGATTACCATAACCTAAATCGCCAAATATTGCTCCCAAAAGTTGCCATTTGCATAGGAGACACCCTATTCCCGACTTTAACCTGATTCTTAATATTAAGTCAACGGTAACTTTAGCTAAGGAATTTGTAAACTTAATTGCCAAAACAAGGATCTCTTTTTTGGAATATAATTTATTCTAAAATGTTTTAAAATTCAAGCAAAGATATTTTATACTGTATTTTTGCAAAATATTTCTTTTTAACAGATAATTGCAGAGTAAAATATTCTCATGAATTACATAGATAAATTTTAAATAGGTTAATCCAATACCTAAAGCTAAAAAAAAAAACTTATCAGAATATGATCACATTATTAGAAGACAATTCAGCAATATCACACAACCACCTTTTCTACAAACTTATTCAGATCCCCCAAATTATTTTAACAGTTTTACCTAATATGCACACAGTTCAATAAAAGAATGTTACATGTGTTTTATGATATTACGTACAAATATTCTCTACTGCCCTATATAAGTTGTTTAATCATGTTTTTACAATTTTGTAAGTTTAAATCTGCTATTGATAAATAAGTTAACTAAAAATACATAGGGCTCAAATGTAACATTTATGTAACCATGAATATATGATAAAAGAATCCTCTTTAATAACAATTACACAGGCTATAGATAATATTCCTCTCCATTCTCGACAATTTTTTTAAAGACTGTTACAATACTGTTGTTCCCTAATTCCTTTTCATACTCTAATTATTACATAAAATAATTAAAATTAGAATGATCGGATATTTTACAATGAAAATACATCGATGCGATTCAAATTATTATAAAAAGTTCAAACATCCAATAAATTTAAAAAAATTATTATTTAATCAAACTATTTATAAAATTATTTGCGCAATATTTTATAACACAGACCTGCCATTCAATTCTAATGCCTGTTTTATTAAGACTTTAAGTGAAGATATACAAATTCGTCATTCAGCTGCGCAACTTGACACTTGTTTACTTTCTGGATACAGTACGTACGTGTAGTATAAAAAACATAGAAATATTTTTGACTGAAGTGCAAAATATATTTATGATAATAAATTACGACGAAACGGCCTTTTTTGCATAACCTATCACAATAAATATCATTGGTGAATTTTTAGCCCATGTCTCTGATACTTCAGAAAAAAATGCCGAAAAGTGAAATCTCATTAAGTAACAAATTTAGAAAACTTTAAAACACACATTTAATTCTCACTTATGTAACTAAAAACTTTAATAAGAAAAACAAAACAAAAAAAAGATTTTCAAGTACATGTTACCTTATACAAATCGCATGGTTTGAGTACTATAAATTACGATTAATAGGAGAACATTTACAAGATGCGGGAACAGAAAGAGATACAGATATAGAGCCTAGTGAGGTCAGAATATTTTGAATGGCAATTATAACATATGGTCGTTGTGCGGAACGGTAATAACTTTTCCTTTCACCACTAGTTGACCTGTAGCCCATAAGAGGATAGTCTTATTCAAAAATCATTATTTAAAAAGTAGACTTAAGATAATTTAAATTGAAATATTTGCTAATTACGAGAAATAAATTCCAGATATTTGTAAATCTTGTAGTGCTATGCTTGTTTCACCATTGCACATTTTTGGCCTAGTAGAATGGTAATCCTGAATTCAAATATTCTAAATTTAGTTTTCAAAATACTTTTCTACTCAGGAGCTTAAGAAAACTTTTAAGCTATAAAAATTGGAGAAATTCGAATCAATATTTCATTTAATTATTCATTTTCAATTTACAATACTCATTTTTTTTTTTGCTTTGACTTTACGAAATACAGTGAGCTTAAGTTCGCTGTATCCGCGGTTGTACATTAATTTCGTACTTGTTTTGATACCTTTATCAAAATATATCACTCTTGTTTATTTAATTGGAGCATTTAAAATTTCTAAAAATGAGTCAAGTTGACGTCAAGAATTCATCTTCAAACGATAGACAAAATGTTAGTTTCAAATTTACCAAAACTGCACCAAAAACATTAAGCGGAAATCGATTAGATGAAGAAAAGGATTTCGTTACTTCAGTGGATAAGAGTGAAATCAAAAGGTATTTGTTATAAAATAATTTTTACTAAAGATAGAAATATTATATTGTTTGTTGTATACCTTATGTTTGCTTTTAATTTAATGTATTGTTTTTGTTTGTTTTTTTCAGTACTCTTTCAAAACCCAAACCTAAAGAATTGGTTATTCCTTTAATTAAAACGAACAACTGGAGAAGTTTAGACAAGCCCGAAAATCTTTGCCCTGAAAGTAAAGTAGATTTGAATAGTCTTGCAGTTCAAGAATTATTGAAAGGTAAAGCAAATGTATTATAATTATTATAGTTTGCTGTTAAATCATAAACATAGATGACACTGTTATACTGACTTTCTAAAGTTATGCACCTACTGTAAAATCAGCATAAATGAAAAAGTTAATCTTTGATTGATACTAAACTGAACAGAAAAGTAGGAAAGGTGCTAATAAATTACAAAATTGTTTAACATTATAAAATAACCATTTAATTTTCATAAATTACATTGCATTTAATTAAAAACAATGTTTGAAGTCAAATAAAACTTACATTTAATAAAGTTCGTCGTAAAAATGACTATCACACAAATGTAATGGTGATTGTTCATGCTTACAATTAGTGATCAACTTTTATATAAGCTAGCAATGGCCCTTCCTTCTTTAGGTAGCTTTTAACTCTTAGACTGGCTGCTGGTTATAAATGGGCAAATCCAGCATATGCACAAGCATCCCAAATATTTTGAATGGGTTGAGGTTAGGAGATTATGTAACACTCCTTATACTCTCATTCTCCATGTATTTGGCAACAATGTTGGAACAAAATGCATAGTTATTATCATTCAGTAAGGATGAAATCAGGATCTGCTGGTGCAGCATAGAGTTTTACAAGGGAGTCTAGAATATCATTCTAATATTGTGCAATCATCACAGAATCGTATTTAAAGATGTGCATGTGGTGCAGTATCCCATTGAAATACAAATCCATGGTGGTATGCTTATACCTCAATGTTTGGTGTTCTTGTCCTGATTGTGTGTGCTTTGCTCTCTCCAGACCTTAACAAATTTGATTCCCGAAATAAATCTGTATTCATTAATGGACAGGACTTTACATCAATATGAGACAATCCAATTGACATGTTCATAACATCACTTTATTCTTGTCCCCCCTGGATTGGATTATTAGTAAAACACAAGCATGTTGTTATCAGGCATACAGTCTCTTCATTCGAAGCTTTTAGCATGCAATACTGAAAGTATTTTCTGAACCAAATAATGCTACAACAATGAATGTAACAGTTGTAGAGATTGTTCGCTGATTTATTTTGACTTCTTTAGCAATGTACCAATTTTAGAGGGTATGGTAACCCAAAGAGAACTATTTGAAATTGTTTCCATGAGTAATAAATTATTGAATAATCAATGCATGAGAAAAAAAGCAACATCCTTGATTGATTGTTTTGCTTTAATGCATCCAACATGCTTACTGTCAGCTATAGAAAGATGAATATAGAAAATACTCCATCAAATAAGTAATTTGTATCAGCATTTAAATGCTTCTTTTCAAAATCCATCAGAATGCAGTTGTTTTTAACAACTGCATAATTTTCATGTACCTAGACAGTTAATTGTGTTTGGCTGTAACATACAATATTTACATACTACCATCTACATTCACAATAATTTTTAGCCACTCAATCTTAAGATGATTTCATAAATGTATATCTTATATTGTGCGCATAATGTATGGAAATTAATGAATAAGATTCCAAAAGACAAATATCTAATTTTCTTCTGAATTAACTGTATATTTCTGAAATTATCAATTTTAAACAGCAATACTCAATCTTTTCCTGTCAGTCCCTAGCTAGTTTGATTCCAATCAGCTTACCCACAACCCAAGATATTCTCCCCTATTTCATGCATTGCAGGTTCAAAAAACTTCTCCGAAAAAGGTACATGTTGAATTCAATTAAATGATTTATTTTTCCATTGCATAATTATTATTTTCATTTTCAAAGTAAACAAATTAAAATAAAGATTGGAAAAAAGAAAAATTAGTGGGGTATTCATGACTGTTTTGAAAAATTAAACTCAAAAGAAAGATGAATACAATCTAAAATCCAGAGAATGCATTTAATTTGGCTCAATCTGTTTCTTTCAAGTTGCAATGAATGCATTACTTTGCCTCTCTTGTGTGGTAAGGGGGAGGGGGTTGAGGGCGAGCCAATTCTTCCAGCGGATGCACCTTCTCTTTCATTAGAGATTTTATTGATAAGGGGGGTCATTATTACAAATGACAATATAGCAAATATCTCTATCTACTTTTAAAAATTCTTTTTTAAAAAAAATTTATTATTATTATTGTGCTCCTTTTTTAGTTGGATGGTTACAATTACAGTTTTATTTTCACATACCCCCAGCTGATAATTGCTGCTTTAAAATGTATTAATCATTCATTTTGCATAAAATATCATTCATGTAAATAGTTTTATACAAATTACATCTAAATATATTTCAATTTTATTTATCAAAGATGAGAAATTCTTCACTACTTACTTTTGCTTGATATTGAAATATGAATGATTCTGGAAAATTGAAATTTTATTGTAGTGATTATTTAGTAATAGTTATAATATATTAACACTAATATAAGTCTATTATACTTAACTTTCATTCATCCTATAATAGAATAGGATTATCAATCTGCTTTAGCAGCAAATCATAAAGAAACTAGAACATGTTCTGCTATATGTAGCAAAAACTGCTGTAGCCGTAGACATAAGTTATATTCTTGTACATTGTATTTCTTACAAGCTCAACTTCTGGCCTATATCAATAAAGCAAATAGAAAATATGAATAAATACATTAATAAGTCTTTAAAACTTTAAACATTACTAAAGCTTTCTGAATATCTCTATATCAAATCTCCTTCATAAAAGTTCTTTCTTCTAGAGTGCATAAAAATGAAGACTTCTTAGAGCAATTAAAACATGTAATCTTAGTTATTATCTGTACTTCTGATCAGGCCCAGAAAATCTTTGTCACTGAGATTGAATTAAAACACATTAAGCAGTTCATTTCCTTCAGATAATCATAACTTTTCTATATTTTAGACATATACCTGTCCGTATTGGGGCATCTAAAATCCACATAAAGTCTTGACATCACTTTTAGGCCTGTGTGCAACTCGAAAACAATGTAAGAAACTGCAGTTTAAGATATTTTCTTAAAAGTAATATGGCTTTGTTGTTCTTAAAGCAATCATGCTCTTATTAATTAATAGTATTGTTAATTACTGTAACACTCAAAGTGGCGGTACCTTTTATAAAGTCTTCAGCCTAAACAGTTTTGGTTTGCTTCATTTTTGTCTGTCAGAATTTAGAAAAAGTAAATGGAGTTGTGCATTTGTAAATTCATCGGGCAGGTATGGTGAAATATCTTACTGGCTTAAAATGATCGTGGTACTTGTTCATTTATAGTGTCTGATTTATGAGAATCATGGAAGGAAACCTATTCCCCATGCCCTTTTAATCTAAGTTTAAAGTTAAAGTTTGCCTGGACCTAAGAGGACCATCTCCATTTCTGTAACCTTTGAGCTTGGAGTGCTAATTACTAGCAAGTGTCCAGGCTAGTTTTATGCTCCCCCCCCCCCCCCCCCATCAGTTAACTTCCCTAGTGAACTTGGTACTTATATATCAACCCTTAAGGGAGGAATGGCTGAGTTGATTCATGACCAGCTACCCAAGCGGATGCCACCAGGAATCAAACTTGTGTTTGCAGTGCTCTTTGAGACATGCTAACCACTACACTTGCATAGCTACTTTCATTCTAAAGGTAGCATTATAATTAGTTTTGCATTTCTGTGTAGTATACATTGCAAGTATTTTGTATGAAATTATTGTTCTTTTAAATAAAAGTTTTTATCGGAAACTTTTTTCCCCCAAAAAAATCTGATGCACATACCTAACAAACTGTTTGACAAGATTGATCTTCATTTATATAATTTCTTATTGAGTTTATATCAGTAATATTTTTACTCTCTCAACAAACTTATTTTCTTTTAATTTATTCCAGAATCTTCAGAAAAAAATAATCAATGGGAAAAAAGAGAATTTTCCAACTTGACTGTAACTATTCCTCTCATTATGCAAAATAAAGTACCTGAAGGATATGAAACAGATGATAGGTTAGACGTTTCATTGAGACCGGAAGAATCAAAGCTTGAAGATTATGAACGTGTACCAGTGGAACAATTTGGCATGGCTATGATGCGGGGAATGGGCTGGAAGGAAGGTGATGGTATTGGTAACAACAATAAAAAGTAAGACAATATTAATTTTATTGGTGCATTTTGTATAATATGAATTTTGTAATTTTTTATTTAAAATTTTTTATGTAGTTAAAAGATTAAGGTTACTTTATTTGACTGTGTATTATTAATAATACACCTAGCCCTCAAAAAGTTTTTAGCTTGTAAAAGTATTTAAAAATGATTAGTGACATATAAGAGTTTATATTTTTAAATGTTTCCAGTATATACATAATTTAAAGTAAATGCAAAAAATACATTTATCAAATTATATCTTGAATTGTTCAACATTAATACAAAATAGAGTATAAGTCTTATAAATTTACTCTTCTATATGATAAATATTTTAATATTCACTATTAATTTTATATATATTTATTTTTCTGCCCTTTCCATAGATGTATTGAACCAATTGAAGCTCAGCGTAGACCGAAAGGTTTAGGCCTTGGTGCTGATGCTTCTGCACTGAAAAAGAATCTAGAAAAGGCAAAAGAAGAGAAATTAGAATTAATTAAAGGAGCTTATGTAAATATTATTCAGGGGCCTCACAAAGGCTTTTATGGGCAGGTAACAAGATTTTTATGGTGATAGCAATAATTATAAAATTTAAACCATTCATTAAAAAAATTAAGTTTATAAGATTCTTAGATTGCTGTATGAACCCTCACTACAATATTGAGATTATATACTGTTGTTTTTAGTACATGAATATTATTTAAAAGGATAAACCTTTTAAATAGATACTTTTTTACAATTTGCTTGAATTTTCTGAAATATTGCCATTGAAAAAAAAATTATATAAAAAAGGACTTCTTTACTGCTTATAATTCTAAATTAAAAAATAGTATAGGAAACTCTCCCCTAGTACAAATTTAATTTACACCTCTTTATGTGACAAGCATGCCAAACAAATGGAATCAAAAATTTTATCAGATGATGTTGGTATTGTAATTCTTCTATTCAGGGAATAAATGTTCCTTAAATTCTGAGAATATGTGGCCAAAAATAAAAAGTTGAACTTAATTTGTCTCATATTGTTTTCATTTTCTTCCTTTGTATTAATTAAATTCATAATGACATTATAAAGGACCTGAGAACTTTGTCCTTATTGATTTTCAAACTTAGCTACATAATTTCTTTTCAAAGAAATTTGATGTTTAGCAAACTGTTATTTCAAGAATAACTAGATGATTTGGAAAAACTGCATAAGTGAAATGACGTTTCTTTACAATTTGGGGAGACATTGCTTTATAAATCTAAGAATTACTTCTAAATAATGCAAAATGTTTGTTTCTCTTTTATTTAAATTCAATTTGCTGAAGAAGTTGATGTCTCTAATTTAGGATCTGTAATGGTTAATGAAACCATTTCCATTATAATTTTTTTATTATTTTTCATACTAAAGAATTCAGCTTTTGACTCACTTTAATACTGATGCATTTTATTATAAATTTTTAGCACTTTTATTCCTTCAGCAAATATGAATGGATAAAAAAAATTACTAACCATTAGTCAGAAATAAAAGTCAACATTCTTAAAATTTCCAAAGTGTCAAGCATTTACTTGATATATGAGATTTTAACTGCTACGCTTTAATAAAAGATATTATTTTAGAAGATATGCTAAAAAAATTAGATTGTCAAAAACAAGTGTTTCATTTTTATAACTGTCTTCTGTCGTACAAATAATTTTTTATTGGTTAATATGGAACTTGTGTTTTCCTTCAAAAATTACTAGCATATTTATTGTGTATTATAATTTTTTTAACTAATGGTATGCTATTTTGACTGTTCTGAGTATTGAGAATAAATATATAAAAAGTATATTGAGAAATTTCATCCTGATTTCTTTTGTGATTGAGTAAGGAAATAATAATTGTTAAAATAAATGTATTATATTTAATTTGTACTATATCTGCTTAGAAGAGGATGACTATATGTCTCAAATACCCAAATGAAACTTGCACAAGTTCAGGCTCCTTAAGACAAAATTGACATTATATTATCTTTAAAACCTACATTGGGTATCTGTTTCTCATTGTAAAAAGCAGGTTAAACTCAGGTTTGAAAGAAACTTAAAAAAAAAAAGTTCAATTTATGATATTGAATTCCCGCCCCCCTTGACTGATTATAGAAAGGTACCAAAAGGCACAGACTTCATCCAACATAAGATTTGTTTGCACCATTCAAAATAATTTACTATAATGCAGTTAGTAAAATGTATTGTATTTTGAGGGAAGCTAATATTTAAATTTATTTATATTTTTAAAAGTTATTATTCTTTCGTGATGTGTTTTCAGAGGCATATCCGAAGACATTTCCTCTATATGAAATGTGGGCTTTCTTTAATGCTCATAAACTTTTATTAATCCTTTTTTATATATATATATATAAAGAGAGAGAGAAGTTTATTAAGATGCCTTAATTTTCCTTCCCCCCCTCCAAGAATGGAAGTAATACTTTGTACAAATTTAAGTATGTTAGACAAGCAGAATTTATTCAAATATTATTAAAATTAAAATGCCACTTGTATTAATTTTATTTTGAAAATATTTGAATATATTTTTATTGAATTAGCTATCATTTGAATTAATTTTGAAAAATAGAAATTACTGGCTGTCAATTGATTGGTACCAAGAATTTTATAAAATGTTACTTTTAATATTTGTATAGTATTCTTATACAAATGGGGGGAAAAAATTGATTTATTTAATTAAAATAGACAGTACACTTTTTAAACTTGTTTTTGGAGTGAATTTAAATCATTAATTGAGATTATTAAAGATAAGTATTATTGTTAAGTATAAGACATAATCATCAATAAAATGAGAATATTAGATATGTGTTGAATGTATTATAATAAAATTAGAGGAAAAAATCTATCATTATATTTAATCTAAACTTTAGTATATACAGGGTGTTTATACTAAATCTTTTGATAGGTGTCACTCTTTTTGATATATTAAGGTTTAGTATATCAAAAAGAGTGACCTGATTCTAAATTATTATATTAATGGAACGATGAAGAATTCTTGAATGAAAGTTAAGTCTCACACACACTGTATGAGGTATGAAGGGAATTGCAATGATATGGCATTCCCTGTGTGAAAAATTAAGAATTGGGACTTGAATGTAGCATGTTGAGAAGATTACCTCTGCTCAACAGAAGGCATTTTTCTTCATCAGTTTAGCAAGATAGATCAGTAATTACAGTACAGCATGCTTTTTGTCACTTTTTTGGAATTGATCCACCTTTGACAAGGAATGTTAACCTTTGGTATAAACAGTTCAAAGAAGCTAGATATTTGTTAAAGGGTAAGAGTCCAGATCAAGTTGCCACTTCTAATGAATAGGTGGGAAGAATTTTGCTAGCATTTTAGCCTATTATGCAAAAATCTACACATAGTGCTAGCAGAAATGTGCCATTCCTCATATGAATATCTGGCATATTTTAAGAAAGCATTATACACACCTTACAAACCTTATTTACAAACATACAAACCTTATTTATTACTGCATATGCTCTTCACGGGGATGATAAACAGAAACTTCTGCAGCGATATCTTATAGGACTTGGAAGGCTATACATTTTTAGTGCAGTTAGTTTTTAGTGATGAGGCGACATTCCATGTTAGCAGTGTCATTAACCATCATAATCTACACATATGAGGAATGTAGAATCCTCAAGAAAATGAAGAAATACATACTCATACAACATGAAGAAGTGTGTAACTGTGATACGAAAGTGTGTAATTATTTGTACAAAACTTTATAGTCATTCTTTTTTGTGGAATGTACCATGACAGGAGATAAGTACTTTGACATGCTGCAGATCTGGCTCTTTCCAAAACTTCATGTAGACTTTGTTTATATCATTTCCCAATAAGATGGAGCCCCTTCGTACTGGCTTGGAAATGCACATTAATTCCTCAATGCCAATCTGCTACAATAATGGACCTGTGAGACACTGTCCACACTCAGAGCCTTCACTGTCTCCAGATATTATCTTGCTTGATTTTTTTTTCTGGGAGGGGGGGGGGATACATGAAGGAACATGTTTTTCTACCACTATTGCCTACAAACATCAAAGGCCTAAAATACTGGATTTTAGAATAGAACATTTGTAATATCATAGTACTTTAGTTCTTGGCCAGTTTTTTGCACATTAATTTACTTTTATATGTTTTAATATAAAAATATTGTAGTTAAAATCAGATAATTCTTTTTTATGTATCCTTTATTTTTAAGTTTCTACCTTGATTAATAAGAAAAAGTAACTTCTTCAAATTTTTTTGTCTTGAGTTGTTTAAATTGGTCTAGTTTATCTAAAGTTATGTATTTTTAAAAAGGGGGAAAACTTTTTTTCTCTACAACTTTTCACTGTAACAAATTAATATGTAAAGTTTATGTTATAATTCGGAGATGAAAGTTTCAAAAATACATAAATCGGTCTAGTTTATTTAGAATAATATTTATTATTGCACTTGCATGTCACTTTGTTTTTACTTCAACTTTTAGTATATAATATGAGGTTTATGCTCCCAAATTACTGTTATATATGATTCTCCATAACTATTATTACAGTCTTTTTATATTTTCTGGGTAATTTTAATGCTAAGTTTTAGTGAATAAGTCTCGTAAAGAAAAGTATGATTTATAATTAGAATTTTTTAAATTATTCATGAAAGTTAATTTAATTACATCATATAAATATATATAGATAGAGTATTCACAGTACTGTATTTTATTTAAAGTAACTGAAACACTAAAATGCTTCAAATTTTGCATCGTTGGATTTTGCAGTTAAAAAAAATTGATGGCAATTCGTTTATTCCATAGATGTATTATTTATGAGAATTCAACAAATAGAACATTGGGAAATGGAATTTTAAAATTGTAAGCACATGTGCCTTTCTATAGAGAAAAAAATATCTATGTTTGCTTTTTTCTCAATATATATATATATTTATTTATTTATTTATTCTCGTATATTTTCCTCAAAATCTACTTAGTTCTTATCTTCTTAGTTCTCAAAATCTACTCAATGCTTATGTTTTGCACTTTATAAAATGATATTATTATTTTCTGTAAAGTCAATAAACACACTAACAAATTTTAAATATGGCACGGAATTTTTTTAAAAAAATTTAAATGGGGAAATTTTATAAACTTTAAATTTTGAAATTACAATTTTGTCCCATATGTATTGTATTATGTTTATAAGTACTCTGCAAATTGTTAAAGTTATTAACACAATAAATTTTGTACTAGATATTCTTAATAGTGAATACATAACTTTATGAAAGTAAATACGACTATCAATTATTAATGGTTCATATACTTTTTTTTTTTTTTGCAGAAATAGAATTCATAAGTATACAGTTATCTCCATGTTAAAATATGATTTCCATTGCTCTTAATGTAAAAAAATGCAGTTAGCTTGAATTTAGCATACAATATGCTTCTTTTTCCTTGTTTGGAGGCGTTTCTGTTACCATATAAAAGATTTCTTGAATATCAATACAAATTCAATAAAATATTCAGAATAAAATTGTTGGTTCCCCCCCCCCATACACATACCAATGAAGCATCTTATGATTTTGGTAACTTTCAACGAATTACAAATTTGATTATTAATTTTATTAATCAGATAATGTTTAAGGGTAATTTCAAATTGGGGTGTAACTGTTATTCACTATTGAAAAATATTAAGGAAAAATACTTATTTATCTCAATGTCATCAGATTTATTAATACATTTTGTGCCAAATTCACCTGTGTTTTTCACTAAGGTATTCTTTATAAGTATAATGGTATAAATATAAATATATGATCACATTCCCTTTAATGCTTGTGCTTTGAAATGTGTCTAAAAATGGAATCAAATGCTTGGGTTCTGATTGTTTTTTTTTTTTTTTTTCCCCATCCCATAGTGCTTGAATTTTCATTCAGTGTTTCAATTTAAACTTCATAGTTCGTCTCTTTTCTTATTTGTTTAGGTTTTAGGTTTAGATGAAGAAAATGCTCGTGCAATCGTGAAACTAACCACAGATGAAAAAGTGACCTTTCCTGAATTCTTCATTAGTGTTGTGAGCAAAAAAGTATTTGATAAAGAAAGCAGAATCATAAGTAATTTTTCCTCTTGTATACTAAAATTGTATTGTTTTATCTTGAAATTTCTCTTTTGAATGTTACAGACATTTAATTTATATTACTTATTGATACCTTGGAATCTAAATGCCTCAAAACTTGTGCAGCATGTAATCTAAATTTTTTTAAAAAAAAAAAAGGAATTGTCATAATCCTAGCAGGTGCAAAAAATATGATCATAGCTCAACTGCCTAAAGATGTAAAGTAACAAGTGCTGATGAGACATTGTGAATAGGAATTTCATAGTAGTAAAAATGGATTTGTAGGATGAAATAGAGGTATGTACATCTACGCTGGTTCTTTGGTGAGTGAGTGGCCACAATAGCTTAGTGGTCATGGTAGTGAGCTCATAGCCATCATTGTTTTTGTGTAGTAATGATGCAACTAAATGGCCGCCGTTTAGCAATACTGATGCACATTGAATTTGGCAAGGTCCCAAGTCCCTTTGATGTGGTGAGGAAGTACCAGCTCAGGTGTTTCATTGTCACTTGACCAAGACTTAAAATTACTAGGTCCATTGTCAGTAACCCTTAAATTACTTCTCAATTTGACGTAAATAAACAATTTGCAATATCTGGTGAGTATGGCCAAATGTTTGTTCTCAAAATATACTATGTCCTGTAATCCCAAATCCTCTACAGATGATACTTAAGCAAAAAGTATGGAAAGACAAATTGTTATCCCTAGAATTTTCAGAAATGTAATTACTTGATATTAATTATTGTGGAAAAATGTCTAGTCTTCCAAACATTAATTTTCTACCTCCACCAGCTTCTACATGCATTATCATTTTCTGTGCAGTTTTGTTCTATTACTATTTATC
The DNA here is from genome assembly GCA_019974015.1 of Nephila pilipes. NCBI lineage: Eukaryota > Metazoa > Arthropoda > Arachnida > Araneae > Nephilidae > Nephila > Nephila pilipes. The sequence continues at coordinate 108,840 of BMAW01039961.1, forward strand.
AATATTTTACCTTAAAATCTGATGTAAGTACCATTAGAATTATTTTGTCAATTCAAGTTTGTGGAATCCAGAAATGCACTTATCCAGTTTCTATTATTTATAAAGAAAAAAGTGTCTGCAACACAAATTAGACTCTGCATGGGATAAGTGTTAATTCTAAGGTATCACTGCATCTATTTTTAATAAAAATCACAAGAAACTAAATAGTATTTTCCTTTTTTTTTTTTTTTTTTTTTTTAGACAGAGCATCTTATGAAAATTACAAAAGAGAAGAGGAAGAAAAGGAGAAAAATGATCAGGTTTCAATTAAAAAAGAAAAACAAGAAGATTCAGTAGATTCTAAATATGAAAGAAAAAGGAATAGAGACAGGTCATCTAGGGAAAGAGATTCTGGAAAATCTGAAAAACGTTCCAAGAAACATCATAGTAGAGAAAGGAGGTTAGTATGGAATTATTAATTAAATCATATTTCTGTTGGATATATTGTGTCTAATTTTAATGTTACTTCTTTTGATATTTTATAATATGAGAAGTTTTAAAATATATTTCTTTGGTGTATGTATGTAATTTGTTTAATTATCTGTAAATGGATAAATTAAATTACGTCATGGATGGTTGTTAAAAGTCTAGGATGACAAATTTTTAGCTTAAAAAAAAAATAGATCTGTTATAATTTTAAGTAAGACAATTGGTATTTATTAGTGATAAAAAAAAATTATGTAAGCAATATTGATTACTATAAGAGCAATATCCATTTATTGTGGCAATAAAAGTCTCAGTGGGACTCATCCAATTGTTATTGCAGTATGGTGATACCTTAAAATTTAAAAGTAGTAATTTTTAAAAAGTATTTAAGAAGCTTTGAACAATTTACTGAAGGTTTTTTTGAAAGATGAATAACTTATATGAGTGAAAGTGAATGATGAGTAATTATAAGTGTGGTTACTCTGGGAGGGGGGGGGGAGTATATTTTGTGTATCCACTTCTATAAATCGGATTAAGGTAGGAAAATGTTTTAAAATTATATTAACAACTGCCAACGTTATTGCTGACAGGCTGTGTCGATTGAATTGATTTTAATGGACCTTTTCCTCAGGCTGTCCAGGAAGAATATTGTCCTGTAAATGACATATTCTGTGACTTGCAGCTCTATTGCAACACAGTGGAAAAGAGAGTTATGATGTGAGGATGCTACACTTTGTTTGGTTTTGGAAGGTAAATGATGGTAATTATCATGCAACCAAGCAAGGCTTTGCCTGTTAAGAATTTGTTCCTCCATAACAATATTTTGAAACCATATAAATGAAATTTGTATGGTAAATGCTTAAATATTGCGCATTTTAGATGTTATCTGTTGAGTATAAATAGCAAGATTTTAATGAATAAATTTATGTTTGAAAACAGTTCATAATAGATTTAATTAATTTTCATCATTTAATGAAATAAGACTTACACTTATTTTGTGTTACATTATTAAAATCGATCTTTCTGATGAAAATTTTTTAATTTGTTATTTTAAATGTATTAAATTTTTCTTTTCCTATCTTAAGATTTAATTGTCAAAAACTGGAAAATTCTATATCTTCCATTCTTCATAATGATGATTGAATCATAATATGAAAAGAAAATTTAGCCCTATACAAGAAACTTTTAATTTTAGAAGTAATTTTTTCCCCTGGTGACTAATATGAAAAATTATATAGAGTTTCTTAACTTTTTTCATTAAAAAAAACTCAAAAAATATACTCATAATCTACAAAATTTGTGCATCAAAATATAAGAAAAATGCTAATTTTAGAAATATATGAATAATAGAAACTGGATATTTATATTGTTATAAATATTGGAATGACTAATTGAACATTAATATATAAAATATTTTTCCTCTTATTCCTTTACCTTTTATCTAAAATTTAAGGGGTTCTATATATATTTTATTCACTTATTTATCTAATCATTATTAAAACTATATGTCCAAATGTCCATGCTGTTCACTCTGCATATTATTGTTGTAGTATTCTTTTTATTTACATCAGTAATTTCCAAATCCTGTTATATCCAAATGTAGTATCACATGACTGATGCATAATAAATCTGTTGGGTCCCAAGTCCTCCCGTTGGTGTAGTGTGGAAGTTTGGAGAGTGAGGTGCCAGCTCTGGTGTCATCCTCATCTCTTGACTGAGGTTCAAAGTTACTAGGTCCATCACCAAAAGTCCTTGTATTGCTTCTCAGTGTGATGTTAAAAAACAATCACACACTAAATTTAGTAAAACCCCTAGTCCTGAATTGTATAAAAATGAGGAATGTCATTATCAAACTCTAAATTGTTTGTTTTGGTGTTTGAATATAGATCAGCAAAAAATAATTGTGAAGTATTTATGATATTTTCAAACTAATGAAATCGTATCAAATAAAATGTTTCGAATACTTTAACAATTAATATGATTTGAACATGAATATAAAGCTTTACAGTTTTGTAGATTATTCGAATCATGTTTAGTTTAAATCATACAATTATTAAATGAGTTGTATAACTTATTCTTGTTTTGTTTTTCTTTATTTTTTAGTGAAGAAAATCATACTAAAGGCTCAAAATCCAGTAAAACATGGGTAAAACCTCAATTAAGAGTCCGCTTCATCGATGATAAGTACAAAAAAGGGAGATATTTTAATCAAAAAGTAAATTTTTTTATCACTTAAAATGTTTACATTTTTTGTGTATTTATATATAACTAGTATTAAACTTCACTAATATTTGAAAAAAATTCAAGAATTTCAAATTTGAAGTGCATATTTGCTACAATTTATGAAGTTATCTGAAACAAGTACTATTCCTGAAATGGAAGAATTGAATTTTTATTTAAAAGAAAACTTGAATGTTAATATAAATTACTATGAAATATCTGAAAGATTGATATTAGCTATCTTGTGTGTGTGTGAATATTTTTTATGATGAATAATGTCTATTTAAAGTATGATTAACTATTTAGAGTATAATGAAATGATTTGTCTATTTAGAGTATAATGAAACAAGTTGAATTATGGAAAATAACTTTTGGCATCATAGAATTTTTTTTCCTTACATTTGTTCCTACACGTTTCTTGAAGTTATCTAACTCGAGGTATTTTTACATTTATAGAAAATTGGTTTTCTCTTTTGTGATATATTAACCTAAAAAAAGTTGTTTACCCTTTATATTTATGACTTTGCATAATAATTTGAGCTTTTCTGTTAGAGAAGATTATTTGCCATTCAATATCAAATATTTTCATGCTGAAATTTGTATTATAAAATCTGACTATATATAGCATGTTTAACTTCTGAAAAATATACAGCTTTCTCTACCCATTTTTTTAAACAACTACACCATTGTTTATATATATATATAATTAAATGAAAAGTTAATGTGTGTTTATAAACATCAGCATTCTTATACATTCTTTAAATCATCAAATATATTTTGATGAGTTGTCTTTTTTTCTTTCATTGAATGTTGTGCGTTATTTTCTTTGAGGATATAATAGTCAGAAAAAAATAATGTAAAACATACTTAAAAAGATTATTAAAATTAATTTGTTGTAAAACCTCACCATAAATTCATATTTTAACGTTTATTTTTGGTAGATATGCATAACCAGTTATTTCATAAATCTTGATATTTTCATCCAATTTCAAGGTAAAACAAAAAAAAAATCGACTGTACACTTTTATTTTTATTATCTCAATAGCTGAAAAAAAATGAAATAAGGTCAATCTGTTTTGGTATTATAAGTGTAAAATTATCTGTAATAAAATATATTTGTTATTTTTATTCTTTTTCATTTAATACATTTTTTCACTTTTTATTGGCATTTTCATTATTTTATAATTTAACTATTTAATTGATTTGAGATTTAATTGTAGTTTTCACAATGTAACCATTTATTTAATTTTCATATTTGAAGCTAAAGCTAGAAATTTTAGAAATTTATGTACTTTTTTCTATCTTTCTAGATGGTAGTATATGATATTATGTCATCAAAACATTGTTCTTGCAAAACTGATGATGGCAAATATCTAGATGGTAAGTTTTTTTTTTTTTAATTAAAGAGCTTGTTCATGTTATGTTGAAAAACTTTTCATCTAAGTATGCACACAAACATTAATACATTTGTGTGGTTTTTTTAAAGTTTTTCTATTTGTAGTGAATTGGCTATTTTCACAAAATTGGAATATGACTCAGAGTATCCAGTATTTTTTCTATCTGTTGTAAATTTTTTTTCTTAATTTAAAAAGTAATGTTGAAGTTGTATTTTTTCAGATTATATATGTATTGATTGTAATATTTACTAAAAAATATTAAAAAATTATAGCTACAGCTGTGATTTTGATTTTTTTTTTTAATCGTAATTTCTTTCCTACAAAATTAATGTTGAATCTGAAAGAAAATTTTTTATTCAAAAATAGCACCTAAATTATTACTAATAAAAAGAACCTCTACTATTCCAAGTAGCTTAGCCACACTTCTCGTGCTTTTTAACCATATATGCACTACCTATTATCTCTATTTAACATATTCATTTTAATATTTTTTTTTTTACAAATATTTCTTAAATTATTACTTTGTGTTTGTCTGTAGTCAAAAGAATAATTGTATTTATTCAATTTTAGTTTTATTTTAAAAAATAACTTTGAAAATCTTTGTGTATAATTTTTTTATTAATCAATTTCATTTGAATGAATCAGGAAATGAAGAGGTTCTGATATCCATATTTAAATGTGTAAATTTATTTGTATAGATATATCTCCATCAATGTTGGAAACAGTAATTCCAAGAGATGAAAATGCCTATGTGATGATAGTTCAAGGAAAATATAATGGAGAGGTATTGTCTCTTTACATCATTTTGTATATGGTATATATAAAAGCCTATATTACATTACTTAATGTTTCATGATCTTTTATTTGCTTCTAAAGCAATTCTAATACAATTATTAGTTTGGTATAATGGCTAAAATATTTAACATCATTTATATCTATTCAAATGTGATAGTTTATTTTTGAGTGATATCCAGAGGGTTTGCAATGAATGAAAAGTAGCAGTAATTGTATAAAATTTTAAATTTTAGTTAATATTTGGCAAAGTAAATTTTTTTCCATGGCCAAAGAATAATCATAGATATATGTCTATAAATATTATAAGATTTTTTTTTCTTATATTGAAGTGCAATAAGATATTTCTTATATTGGGTTGTCTAACCAATACAAAATTTTAATGTGTGTGCACACTCGCATACAGTACAAAAGAAAAATGTCTTTACTAATAATTGAGTTACATAATTATTTGCTTTTTAATAAAATAAATTAAATTTATTATTCAAATTTAAAATATGTGTATTATAAGAACTCTTTAAATTAAGCTAATCTTTGAAAAAAAAATTGTTAATTCAGTAACTATTAAGGCAATAAAGAGTTCTAAAAAAGGTGGTTAGTTAATTTATATTTCTGTTTTTGGACAGAAATGCATGATTAAACGTGTTTTATAGATCCAAATAATTTCACTCTGCAATATGCTTTTTTGTAAAATTTAGTAAGAACCATTAACCTTCTAAGAATTCTGCACATATAATCTTGTCCTGTTAGAGATACTTCAAAAGGCGACCACATGTATTTTTCTGTATAGTCTTGAACCCTCCGAAAACGGTCCAAACATAATCTTCATGAGATTACTTCAAGTTTGTTTTACACATATTTTTTCCCAAAATTCTTTCCCCCCCCCCCCATCCCTCACCTTTAAAGGTTTAACATCTTGTTCGATAATTTGGGAGGGTTGTGGTGACACAATAAACATTGACAGGAATTTTCATCATCATTAGGGAATCCCTTAGGGTTGAGGCCATATTTTCCATGGAGGCATTCATTCAAAAGGGTAAGGGTCAGAATCTCTTTAGTCGCCATCAAAAAGTACCCTAGGTATCAGTACAGTAAGTGTCTGTATGGTCAGCTTGGTTTGAGATTTTATTGTAGTTTTCATTATATAACCACTTTTATTTGAATGAACTGAAAAGATGCTTTAAAGAAGAAAACAGATTATATACTCACTTTTGATTTAATATTAATTTGAAACTTACAAATTGGGGGGGGGGGGAGCGGCCCCCTGTTTTATTTATTTGGACTGATTACTTTTTATGTCTCATTTGCTTGGGTAACTCACATTTTTTTTTCTTTCCTTCACATTAAAGTTATCAAATGGAATTCAGTTCTTATAAAATCTCTAAAAATATCATTAAATAAATATGTATAAAATATCTGCATATAAAATATATGTATAAATATTATTTGAAATTAATTCAAAGAAAGTATGAAAACAATGAATAGATTCTAATCTTTCATTTTTCTTAGTTTAATCAATACTTTAAGTTTTTGAAATAATGATTATTTTGTTTTAAGGTGTATAGAAAGTAACAAATACCTCAAAATTAAAATCATTTTAAACTCTTCAACTTATTACAAATTAATAATTTTTAAGCTCCAGTATTACATTACTTGAAAAATTTCTTATCTATTGATAGAAATAAGGGGGAAATTAAACTTTTTACTTCAATTGGTTATTTCATAATCTCAAAGCCATGTGTTTTGGACAGTTTGCATGCAGTCACTAGTTTTGTTTTGTTAAGGTACTATATATCCGAATTTTAAATGGCTGAACTTTAATTTGTTTCGAATAGCAGATAAATGAGGGTTTACCCCAAATTCATATTTTAAACTTGAATCTTCGAATGATTAGTAATTAAATGTATCTGTACACTTTTATATTTGTTTATATGTGTGTCAACTGTAAATTTATCGTGATACTTTTGATTACTAATTATTCAAATTTAAAAGAATATCCATTTGTGTAAAATTCTTCATCATTTATTTTCTATTAGACGATAACTGAAGTACTGTTAATTAAAATACAGACATTTTTCATAATCTTAACAATGCAAATCTAAGAATTTTATATAAGCTATCCTGAATATCTACATTTGAAATTACAAAAAAAATATTTGTGTGTTGGGCATACACAGTTTAAAATTATTTACTATAAATACATAATATTCCCTGAATATTTAAAATATTAAATATGAATTTTAATATATTGCATTACAAACATATTTTCATACATTCTGTAAGTTTCATAAAATTCGGTTGAAAATTTTGCATCTTATGAACAAAAGATACACTGAAAAATATTTAGTGAATATAATAAAAAGTTTTACAGAAAAGCAAAGTTGAGATACTAAAGCATGGATATGCAGAAAATAATGCGCATGTCTTTAATAATTTTTGAAATAATTATCTTAAAATTCAGCTCTAAATTTGTGTGTTAATTTTTTACTTAATATTAAGTAAAGTATCAACATAACATAGTAATAGTTTGATGTATGTGTGTGCAGAGATTATTAAAAATTAGCATAAATGACATTGTTTGTAATGTTTAAAATTTTTTATTTTGAATTCAAACTAATTTACCAGCAATAGAGTGCATTTTGCAATTATACAATGCGCATTGTTCTTATTATTTAAATTTGGGAAAATTGCCTACTAAAACATTCTTTCAAAACTATACATCAATACTTAAGTTGTTTTCACCACAACCTAGCATCATTTTTCTACTAAACTACCCCAAAAAGTATATATGATATAATATTAGCTATAAAAACTTAGTGCTTGTGTGTGTGCTCTTCCCCCAATATAGAACGAGGTATGATGAATTCGTACTGTTAATACTAAAGTATAACTAACAATTTTGTACAGTTATAATCTTATGATTAAAGATACATTTCTAAAAGCTAAAATTTACAAAATTTGTTATGAATAGGTTGACTAATTGTTTGTCAACTTCACTAAACTAAATTGTTTAACCCTGCTGTTCTATTTGTGTTTACTACATATAGGTTGTGGCTGCAGTAGCCTAGTGGTCATGGTTTCTGATTCGTAATTGACGGTTTTCGTTCAGTCACGGGTTGGAGCCTTGGCCTCTAAAGACCCGCCGTGTAGCCAGGACAGATGCACATTAAATCTGTCGGGGCCCAAAGTCCTTCCATCAGCATGGTGGGGAAGTTACAAGAGGGGGTGCCAGCTCAGGTGTCATCCTCATCACTTGACCTAGACTCAAAATTACGAGGTCCATCGCAATAGCCCTTGTGTTGCTTCAAGTGTAACGTTAATAAAAACCAAACCACTACAGGTTTGTTGTTTTCATGTCAACATGACCCGATTCAGAATATAATCATTTTTTGTAGTAAATGAAAGGCGTTATTTAAAAAATAATTTAAGAATAGTATAGTAAGTGTAAATATAGATCAAAAAATATAAAGTGTCTTTGAAAATAACACAATAAATTTGAAATTGAAGCTTACTTTTATTTGCAATTTGGATGTTAATATTTTACATGAGATTAGCAAATATGTCTCTTATTAGCAAATATGTCAGGTCTTAACACAACATATTAGTTTTGTTGTCATTGTTTAATAGACAGAACTTGCACTTTGCTTGTTTTTTACGCAATGAAGTATTCTCTGCTGATCCTGAGAGTGTATTTTCAGTTTTTGCCTGTAATCTTTTTATTACTTTCATAGCACCCTCACTTCTTGATTGGTGTTGTCTTCCTTCCATGTATTGAAAAATGAGTGATTTCGCTAATTCTTCTCAAAACAGTCTTCATTTGGTCAATGTTTTTTCATTCCATCGGCTTTCTATTGAGGTCCATAGGATTGTAGAAGTAATTAGAAAGTATCAACCATGTTATTGAATTCTATCATGGGCCATCAATTTTTATTTCCTTTACAAGTGTACTTGTTAAAAATTGATCAAAAGTATCCACTTCTCATTTAGTTGCATTAGAATGTAATTTCATTTGTGGTAGTTTTTTTTTTTTTTTTTTTTTTTTTTTTTTTTTTTTTTTGGTCAGGTCTGCTGCTAACTTCTTTTATCATGATGCATAGGGATCATAAAAATAACATTTTTGGGGTGTGGTTTCCAAGTGTTGTGTTTTCTATAAAATTAAAGGCTGAGGTGTAGACTTCTTTGACATTTTTCCAGAAAGTTCTGGTTTATTTTTTATAATGGTGCTAAGCATACTCCTTTTTTGTTTTAGAAGAAGTTGTCTCAAGTTTGTAGGGTGTGAAAAATTTATCACCTGTAAGATTGTGTTCCGAATACTCATAGATCACTCACTACTCACTTACCCTGATTTTTCACTGGCATTGATCCTCATTCTTTTCCTTTATAAATTTATATTTTCAGTACATAAGAAGTTTTACTGTCCATATTTTCATACCATACACAGATGGTTTACTTGGTATATACTGTTTGGAAGGACATTGTCCTCGAAACCCTTCAAATTGTTTATCTACAGTAATATCTTCATTTGGATAATACAATTTTGAAGAATTTCTACCAACTTCTCCCACATATTTTGTACTGCAACTAATTTATCCACAGGCCTTCTTTCTTGACAAGTAGACTTATTATCAAACCAAATAACTCTCAATATGGTGCAAAAGATTTCAGGGGACATAGTTGCACAAAATATGTTTCTACTGGTATCTTTACACCACTGGCTTTTCGTTGATTCTCTGTATGATTTATAAACACCAGCTAATAATAATAGTCCTGCACATGCTATATAAGTTTCAATAGGTTAGAACAGTGATTGTTATTCTTTTCTGTTGATTTATTCCAAATAAATATGAAAGTGAAAAAGTAAAAATTAATACTCTTTTGATTCGGTTCATTGTGACCCAAACAGTACATTAAGAATAAATTAAAAAATATTCCTTGACAATACAAATAAACATGAATCCTTTTAGGAGTATATATTTACAATATTTGCCAACAAAGTCATGAAATTTCATGGAAATATCTCTGCACTCTATTTTTTGGGGGGGGATCAAAGACCCGAAGAGAACAGCAGGGTTAAGTGCACTGTTTTGAAAGACATAATTAAATAGGAAGAAGTTTCTCTCACATGTGAATTTGTAATGACTAAATTGAAAAATGTAATTATCAATTGCAATCAACCTTTTAAATATATATGTCATTAAGTAATTTAAGGATGGAACACTAAAGGAACGGGAAGATGAAAAATAAAACGGGGGTTAAAGATGGTTAGAAATATTTTCGTATTTTGAAAAAAGCCTGTCCTCTATGAAAATTTAAAATTATTAATTGAATGGGCTCTACGTTACCCTAACACAAATGCTGATGTTAGAGAGGGAATTATCGTTTAATGCAAGTTGTTCTGAAATGAGTACATTATGGAAGGAAATTTAGACTTATGCCAAAAAAATTCATTCTACTAAAATATATAATTTTAAGGATTAAAATTTATGCAAATCAAAAATATTAAAATCACTCTTTGTTATTTTAAATTAAAAATATAATTGAATGAAGAAAGCACAATTTTTATTTCATAAATACAATCATCGTATATAATGATACACCATTTGCCTCTTTTTTTTAAAAAAAAAAAAAGCTGGTCACCTTACAACATCAGTAATCACAGGCTGTGGGTAAACGTTAAGCGCGACATTTCTGAAAGCATCAGAATCATACTGTGCGAGACTAGCCAAGCTGACAATCTAATAAACATTACTTTTTTTAAAACATGAAATTGTGCTTGTTTTCTTGGTCTCATATTCAATAATGAATACTGCATGTTTTTCCTGGCTCAAATCATGATACCAAAATCATTTTTAAAAATGACAAAAAAGAATTTTTATTCTGTTAGAAGTAAACAAATATTGTGCGGCATTTAACACACTAATTTTTTTTCAAGCATTATTTTTTATCCTTTATTTGTTTGTAATTTTATTTAGACTCGAGGGATTAGTGAACAACTTCTAAGTGAGCATTGGACATAATCTGAACGCTAAACAGCGTAATGCCCTTGACACAAAATTCGCCTAAGGCCAATCAATCATTGAGAACAAGAGACAAAGATACCACCGAACTGAGTATTGAAAATGTCCTCTCTATGGGGCTGTTGTCGACTACCAGTACCTTAAAAGGGGGAAGGAATAGACCAATTCTGCTTTTTCAAAGATGTGAAAGAAAAGATAAATCTTTTCACGGCCGGTAGGCATCGTTTTATTTAAAAAGGTAACCTGCTGGAGGGTTAATTAAAAAAAATACACTCAATCCTAAATTTAGACTGCAGAATCCAAAATATGCGTACTAAAATAAAATTATCTATATATAAGATCAAAATTTTAATTTAACTTAAAGTAAATTTTCAACAAAAACAAATATTCTGTATGTGTAATATTAAGTTGTAATATTATACAAGTGTATATTTTTTATATGATTTATATTTTATATATGATTTATATTTTATATAATCATGTTCATGCTCTCATTAACTATTGACATAAATGCAGACCAGAACAATACGAATTTGTTACTTAATTCTGTAATATCAAGTAAGCTTAACAAAAAAATAATTAGGATGTAGAGAATAATTTTCATAATTCATATCGGGTTATAAGATTACCTCTGGGTATTTTGGCACTGCAGTAATTCAGTGATCATGGTCAAGTTCCACTGCCAGCTACATTCAAGTGGAAGTTTTGGGTTCAAGTATTGGTTCTACAAACAGAATAATGATGGTTACATTTAGTGCAATTTAGCCTCAAAGTCCTAGTGCAGTTTTCTTTTAAAGTCTTTTTAAAGTTGAGCAACTTTCTAAGTTTCTCAACTTTGATAAAACTCATGTGATCGAAACAATATTCTGAAATAATTTAATGTTTTTGTTATTCTTCATCAATTTCTTAAAATTACTGCTTCTAAACTCATAATTCCATTGTTCATCTGTTGAACTCCATATAAGAGATCTTAGCAAACTGTAAAAAAAAAAAAAAATTAATCTCATGAAAATATATAAAAATTTGTTAAAAAATATATCATATAATTTATTGTTCAGTACCATGAACAAGTAACATTTTTTTTAAAAAAAATTAATGATAGCTGTTTAAGTAATTCATTAGTCCCCCTACATTGCATTTCATGTCTTTTAGATTTTTAATAAGTCTAGTTTTGATTATGAGTTATATATTTTACTTAATTCTGAATAAAAGATTTGATTAATTTTTATTCTTGTATTTGTATTTATTTGGGTAATGTCATAATTTATTTATATATTGAGCATGTATATTTTAAAACTTCAATGAAATTTGAAGTAAAAAGACTGTTGTATTGAAAAAACAATTTTTTTTTTCTCCCCAGTTGTGCACCATCTTGAAAAAAGATAAATCAAAGTGTGTTGCTACTGTTCAGTTCCTTTCAGACAGAAATCAAGCTTTGAAAATCGAATATGATTCTATTTGTGAATATGTGGGTGATGTTGCACAGTTTGATTGAGCTTCTAATAATAAATGTACAACAGCTGTTATTTGTATCATACTTTGCATGAAAGAATTTATTTTATTCCTGACATTACTCATCATGTTTCATATTTGTACAGTATTGTAAAATAAATATATTCATTACAAAGCATTCTTCTTTCCTTTGTTCTCTTATTTGTGATTAATATATTTGTTTCTGAAAATGCCTGGTATTTGTTTTAAAAGACTTTAGAAAAGAAATATTGGGAAACCAGATAGATCACGACATTACTTTCAAATATTATGTGTATTAATTGCCAAAACACAAATCTTTATTGACTAAATTAATAAGGTTTTTATGCCCTACTAGAGACATGCTATATCATATGTCACATACTACAACCATCAAACTGTGTGATATCTGAAAATAAATGTATTGAATGTTAAATTTTAATTAAATGAGACGTTAATTCCAACTGACCAAATCAATTGGTTGATTGATTGTTTTATAAGTATCGCATTTAGGAGCAATACTATAGCTATTGGCGACAGATCTTGTAATTTTGAACCTCTATCTAGTGACGAGGACGACTCCTGGGCTTATTCCTCCCTCTCCAAATTTCCACATCATGTCAATGAAATTACTTGGAACATCAACAATACATGGCAGGTCTTTAGTAGCATCAGGACTCGAACCCATGATTCAGCGGAAAGAATGTTTGCGACTTTGACTACCAGGTTACCACAGCCATCCAAATCGACTAGACATTAAAGTACTCACAGAACAAGGTGTGGAAATTAGTAGAAGGAGGCACCATCTTGAGATGGGTTTGCTCTATATACAGCTGCTTAGAGAAGGCTTATAGTGAGCCATAAACCCATTTTTGGGTATTGTCTTTGTTATCTGATGTTTTGAATTGCGAGCTGTATCGCCAAATGATTTTGTCTTGCTCTTTAACAGGGTTACTTAATTCTTTTTACCTCTATGGATCTTTATGACAGTTAAGTTAAAGCTATGGACCCCTTCTCCAAATAATTTTTTTTAAATACTTCAATTAAAATTATAAAAATGATGACTTTTATTGATGTAAATGCAAAAAAAAAATAGATTACTAACGTCGCACATAAAAGCAATACAAGGGATATTGGCGACGAACCTCATAACTTTGAGCTTCAATCAAATGACAGGGACAATACTTGAGTTGGCATATCTCTCTTCAAACTTCCATGGAAGCACTTGGGATCTCAAGAGATTTAAGAGGGTCTTTAATGGCATCAGGGTTTAAATCCGTGACTCAGCGGCAGCTGTGAATTTGTGACCATGACTGCTAGGCTCCCATAACAGCGTAAAAAATAATTATTTCAATATATGTAATTCATTAGAGATTACTTGGTTTTTTCGACAATGCATATTTTAATGTAAGGTAGTTGATATTTATCTTGGAGGAGAACACTGAACTGTGGTATATGTCTCGAGGCGACACGCATGTAATGTTGCATATCCATCTGATTGATTTTTTTTTTTATTTTAATTGTTGCTATTGTTGAAAATCTAAATTTGTGAAAATGTGTGTTTGCAGATGGTATTATAATTTTCAAAACTTTTGCTTAGTAGATGCGGTTATGTTTCTTGCAATGAAACATATCCGCATCTACTAAACAAAAATTTTGGAGATTAATAACCTGTAACCATAATAGGTATTTTGCCTTAGAATAACAGGTTCATCTTTACTCAAGTCAGCATCTTTGATACAATTTATGTTGAAAGGTTATGTATATCTATATGAATAAACTTTTATTCCATCAATAAAGAAATAATCTTTATTTATTTTTTTAATGTCGAGAAAAATCGTTAAATTACATCTTTGTAAAGCTACTCTTCCAACTTTGGAAAGCATTGTTAACCTCTACACTTTTCTTCCACGAAGATAACAAGAAATGCTTCCAATATTTCATTAGCATCTATAATGGTGATTTTACATCCTTAAAGGAAAGATTTATAATCTCAATCCCTAAATAAAATCCTTCCTTTCCAAATGTTTACAGAATGGGTTGCCTCTTTCTTCCAGACAAAAATTGAAACTAGAACGAATAGTCACTGTAATTAAGAGAGATAGTTGTGAAAATAATCAGCCAAAATCTTTGACCACTTTATTCAAGCTTTGAATAAGCAAAATCAAAATTAATAATGTGGATCGGCTCTCTAATCGCGTCCTTAACCAAAAATTATAATAAAGAATTCTACTTATCTTAGTAACTCAAAACAGTCAATTTCGAGCAACTTGATCCAATTCAATACTTCTAGTGATAGGATCTGAGTCAGTAATTCCTCTCTTTCCTCCGGGAATGACAAAATAGTCCCTTTGTAACTCATGCATGTCGTAAGAGGTGACTAAAATGGGTACCCAGCGTCTGGAGGTATAGCCGGGCACACTGCCCCTGGGGATTATATCAGGGGGTTTTCCTCCTTTTGGTAAGTGCGGGCATCATGACCCCGAGGCACCTAGTGTTTTTTTATCTTTCCCATGGGGTTTTCTGTCTTTGGTAAACACGGTTGATGCACTCTCGGGATACCTTAGCGATCCTTCTCAATTTTCGACCCTCCTTGTCAACCAATTTTTTTTTTCACGTCTAGACCACAGTCATATCTTGTTTGGCGCAGCATAGCCACATCTGGCTCTTGCGTCAGTAATCTTTACATTCACTAACTCTTTCCTCCTATTTACTGCACTTTTTTATAAAGCTATTCTTGTTTATATATATCACCGGTTCTTTCACAAAGCAAGGTTCACATAGCTAACATTATAGTAAAACAGCCCCAGAGGCAAAGAGAAATGCGCGTGAAAAACCGTTGCAAAATTTCTAACTTTAATTCCAACTGGCGCTTCCAAAACCTGTCCCTCAGAAAGCCGCTGCGGAGATGTGGTCTCCGTCTTCTGTTCCTATTTCTTAAGGCTTTCGCAAAGGTAGCCGCAAACGTGCGCATGAAGCTGGGACCGGCTGTCATTTTCGCCAGCAGAACCAGTAAGTTTTTTGCTGTCAGATCTAAATCTATGAAATTACGGAAGGATGAACTTGTTACTTAAATATTTTTATTTGGCACATTAATTCTTTTTTTCAATATTTACATTTTAACGGCCTTTAAGTATCTATTTATGTCTGATTCCATATTGGACACATTTACACAGGAAATCCAAGGCTTCTACTTTCTACAATAATGAACATACATCTGTTGATATATTCCTTCGAGGAATGAAGGGTGATGTGTTTAATATTTAAATTTAGAAAAATATATTGGCAACATTCATTAATAAGCTTTACGATTTGAAGAATTCTGGTCGATTAAAGCCGGTGAAGGTTATGCACCCCAACAACAAGTATTCCGCATATATTATTTAAAGTTGAATAAAAGAAATTTTAAAAAATTATTGGCAATACCATAATTTTGTTTTTAAGAATTTTGGATGGAAACTAACAAGAGAAGAGATTCAGTAGTTATTTCCCCCCAGCCCATATGTGAAAAAAACGTAAGGAATGTTCTTGTATATTTGTATAAATATAGACAGACAATTGGAAAATGTCAGTCAAAAAAATTATGATTTTTTGAAATAAAAAGCATCTTTCTTTATATAATGTCTGTAATTCAGTACAGACAATTAATTGGAAATTATACTGAGAGAATGATAAATTAGGAGAGCTTATCTGGTGATAGTGCTGGTGCTCTTAAGCCTCATAAGTATCTGAATTTAACAAGAAAAATTTTGATGTTGCTGAAGTTATACTTAGGAGCGCTCGTCTGATTGCGATAATTCTGTGATTTTTTTTTTAAAATTAATTACAGTAATTATTATATTATTTATACATTTTAAATATATAAATCTTTAAATTTTATATTTTAAATATTTAATATTTTAATAAATATATATTAATAAATTTTAAACATTTACTTAAGTGTCAGGTGCAAAACCTAATACTTAAGAATTTGGTGACACAAGGAAAATAAATAAATAAAACATTAATTATGCACAGTCAATTAAATAGTCTGCAACGACTCTCTTCAACAGTGACATCAGAAGTTTAAACGCCTTTATAACTAGCCCGAGAGAGACGTCTCTTTTAGTTTAGTTGATAAAGGCGCAACAAAGAGCAACCAGTCAACTTTTCTTCGGACCCACTGGTCCAGGGTTCGAAAAGCCGCCAGGAATGCAGGGTCAACCAACATCTCTCCTCTTCTACAGGGTTGAAAATCACTCAAAGCTGAAAGTCTTTCAAGTGTTAGGTTATACAAGCCATAATTACTGTCATTGAGATGGAAGTAAAATTAGTCTTGTGTAAAAACGCGTATGGTTGCTAAATAATTGAATAGTATTCATTCACACAACTGTATTCACATATTTTACAGTAATGAATAATGTTCACTTAATTGATTATTCTGCCCATAGAGTCTTATATACATGCTCGATTATGTAGTGGATACGTTTAACTGTTTCGTTTATTCTACACATATGGCATTATCAAACTGCCTACCATGTTAAGGAAAATTTTTAGGAGAAATTTCAGTGGAAAATAAATATAATAAATAAAGAGTAGCTTTATTTACCATAAAAAGTCGGCCTGAAATATATCAATATTGTTTTTAAAATAATAATAATAATACTCTCCTCTTGCTGAAGATTAGACATAGACTATCGAAGGTACTGAGGGGCTGAAAAAATGATATAAATATTTTTTTTATAATCTTATCTTACGATAAGATTAGTAAAAAAAAAAAATTAAATCTATTAAAATCTCATCCTCATTGTAAATAATTACAATGAGGAATTTATTAATATATAATAAATCCTCACTTTCCTCTAACTTTTCTTTCGTGATTTTTTTTTAAATTCATTTGTGCATTAAGCACATTTCATTATGCTTGTTTTAATATTAAAAAAAAAAATCTAGGCTTCAATATGACACTGAGTAAAGAGTCCACCAGACTGGCACTTGTCTCTATCTGATAATTGTTGTTGTTTTTAAAAAAAAATTCGTGTATGCGAGTGTAAATCTAATCCAACACGGAGGATAACGACAAAAGACGATTTATTCACAAATCTTCAGAATGATACATAGGCAGTAGAGCTTGGACAATAAAAGCACAAACAGATGCACATCACTTTTACAGGTTATCTGCATAGATACAGGAACAAAACATCACTTGCAATGACATTCACAGTTATATCAGCAACATTCAATTCACAAATTTATTTGTTCTCATTACGGACAAACTCCTCAGTGATACTATGTACTTTCAAGGCAGATACCAACCACTCGCAAATTCACTCGGCCACGCAATTGTTAGTGTCTCTTCAGATCCACTCGTCCAAATGCCGACCGCATTCCAATCGATCTCCAAAAACAGATAGACTGACTCTCCTGTATCATGCTCTCAGAGTATTTATACCTTTTCCGGCCAGGTGTGATGTCAAACCAAAAATTCACGAAAAGACTGTAATTTTCTTCCCAGTCGATATTTTGCTCAGGTTCCAGCACTTTTGGAACCTTCCATTTATCGCCAAAATCATCAAGTTTCCCGCCAAATTACCAAATCCCTCGCCTAAGCAAGGGGTGATTTCTTAAACTTTCTCTTACTGACTGATGATGTCTCTGAAAATGTCTTTTCCTTTATAAGATAGCCGTCACAGGGAAGCGTCCTCTCTTGTGTTCGAAACTTTTTTTTTTACATATCGCTTTCTAATGACGTGTTAAAACAGAGCCCCTGAAATCGTTCCATAGACTCTTTAGCATGTCACGTGTTGTGTAAATAAAGGTTCTTGATTTCATCAGCAACATTATTTTTTTGCTATTTAAAACACAACGCACGTACTAAATTATTTATGATACATTCAAAAGCTAAAAGAACTTAATGATATCATGATCATGGAAATAGTCAGGGGGCAAGTCGCTCTGACGTCTTTTTCCTTCGCGTAAACCGTGTTTCGTCTCCTCTTCGTTCATTGGTCCAGGGCTCTGTTTACATTCTCCTCTCTTGTATCCTTCCGCGATGGCAGCAAACCACGATCGCCACAGAACCCCCCAAGAGTACCATGAACCTTAGTTTAAGAATTCCCGTTCAAGGATAACGTCGAACCGAACCAAAATACTAATAAGTGCAAATGGCTAAGCTTTTTTTTAATTTCCGATTTAATCATGGTGGAATTGAAAAGTGGAGTTACTTTTACAATTTGATACACTCAATTATGGAATAATTTATCAATGACGAACTTCGAAATTTTGAAACAAGATTGAGTTGCTGTTTATGAATTAATGTTTCTTTATTTTCGTATATAACTGAATTCTTAAAATGTTTTCCACAAAGTTGAGTTTAATGGAGTTCTAATATAATTTTATACAACAGATTATACTACATTTTTCTTTTTCTATGTA
>BMAW01039961.1:132347-167209 GCA_019974015.1 Nephila pilipes
CTGTTAATGACGAAAGATTAAGAAATATTAAGTATGTTATAAATAAAAATAGGTTGTTTAAAATGAATATCAGCTTAACTTTCAGAGAAGATTCCTTCATTCATTCACCCTTCGGTGTTAATTTGAAATAAGCGTCTGTTGAATCGTTGTAAATGATTATTTTAAAATATATATACGTTGCGTAATTATAAGTGATATACAAGTAGTATATAAATTCAATTTTTATTAATTTTGGTATTAGAAGCCTCGTTTATCAGAAACATTTGTCCGACAAAAAAAAAGGGGGGGGGGTATACGGTGGGGTAAATAAGCCGTACATATTTAAATATGTCTTTTTAGTCTACATTTACTCCAGTTCATATTATTTTTAAAAGTTTTCAATTGATCTTATATTTCTTTCTTTCAGCCCCTAGTGAAATGAGTGATGCAAGCAAGCAAAATAAAAAAAATCATTAGTACTCTTAAGTATATTTAAAATTTGGTCCACAATGAACAGTCACTTTCTTATGCCACCAATACTTGACCAACGAATCACGAAACGACGTTGTCTTGAAACATAGTTGAAGTCGAAATATAATGCTAATATTAATTCAAATTTGAATCACTTTCAGACTTTTATAAAAAAAAAGTTTTGAAAAAAGAGCAACATTAAAGTCTCTATTTACTGCTCATGTTGCAACTATCAATTGTACTCTCGAAGTTAGTTGTCAAAGCTCATTACTCATCGCTAAATCTGGAGAAAATCGTACTATCGTATCCGTAAAGACAAGACACCTCCTGGTGCTTCGGTGTCTAGGAGGGAGATTGTTCGGTGTTGACACTTACCAGTTCAATGACGAGCTTGTAGCTGAATCATTATTTTACTTGTGATTAGATTAAATAAGATTATTTACAATATTACTATGTACATGTGATTTTGGATTAACTAGTTCCCTCGAGAAAGATAGATGGCTATCCAATTTTACCGCATATCGGTGATGGGCGTTGGAACGCGCGCTGGCGCTCGGAGTTCAGCGACATCGGGAGAAGAGAAAAGACGAAGAGCAGAGCAGAGGAGAGTGAGAACTAAACGCTTCCCAGTTTGTTCAAGAATAGGGGGCGCTGCGTGAGCTATCACATGACGCTGATTCGTGGTGCCATCTATCAAGTAACTGAGGAACTGGTTTTACAAGAAAATATGAAAATACAGTTATTATTTTGATAATTAGCTGGAAAATCATATATATATATATATATATATATATATATATATATAGTAAGTAAAAAGTTACTTAGATGTCAATGAAAAACATAACATCTTATGCCTCAGATGGGGCTAATATAATAAGGAAGAAAAATGGTTGCTTATAAAATTGTTATTAACAGGGAAAACTGGGTAGATAAAAACATTTCGCCTGTTCAAAACGAAATACTAAATTCAGTTTTGAAGTGTATCAATGCTGAAAAAAAGCTAGCTCCAAATGTGAATGTCTCTTCAAGTTATTTTTACGAAGAATAAAATGAAGACCTTATGAGACTTATACTTCACACTGAAGTAAGATGACTATAGAAAGAGAACTGTTTGAAAATATTCATCGAACTATTTGAATACTCTTAGAGATTTTTTGAGCGACAAAGTTGAAACAAAAAAATCTGTTAATGGTCGATTGTAAGGCATTTGTGAGTTACTTAGTCGATATCTTTATAAAAAACTAAGAAAATTAAATAAAAATTTCAAGGAACAAATAAAACTCTTGTCGAGGCAAAAACGAAGATATATGGTTTCATTATCTTTGTTTCTTATGTCAGACATACGTTTGCAACAAAAATTTCGAAAAGTTTGATTGACTCTAAGACTATGAAGTGACTGATACCACTTTACATGTTATTGTCAATCATTTGAACATTTTATCAGTTGATTTAACAGAAAGATTTGATTTGAAAAAAAAAATTCTTAACTTAGATGATGCAACCGATGTTAATGGATTTGTCTGATTTTTCAAATATACTGTGACAAGAACTCGAAGAAATGTAAAATGATGAGACAATTAAAACTTTATTTGATATAACAGGAGCGGTTATATGGTTTTCTGAGGAAACCGAAGTCAAATTTCCAAATGCGACCAAATGTGCAAGAGAATAATCCTTACTATTTCTATTTTCATATTTACCTGAATACGGATTTAGTGTCATAAATGTTTGCTGTTATAAAAAGAAATCGGCTGAGTATAACCAAACGGGAGAGTTGAGACTGGAATTATTTAAATTGGAACCTGGCGTGAAACCTCTTTGAAGCTAACGTCAAGGCAAGGATCTCACTAAATTTAAATAATAAATAATCGCTAATAATTAAAATAATATAGAAAAATCATTCATTAAAATTATTTTGTACTTGAATTTAAGTTTTCCATTATATGTATTGATATTTACTTAATGTATTGACTTATATGTATTGAAATTACTGTGCTTGCTCAATAATTTCTGAGTAATTTCTTTCTATAAAACCTATCATTCAAGTTTCTTTAATAAATATTTCAATTTTTAAATATTAAAAACTGTGTAGATGTTACGGGGGCATAAGAATTTTAGAAAAATTTAGGTGGAGCAGTGCACAAAAAAGATCGGGAAACACTGATCTAGAAAGGTGCGTAATTTGCTCGCTGTTAGATCCGAAAAAATACAGACTTCCATTTCTGGACTTAATTCCGTAAAATAAAACTTAAAGAAAAAATCAATGCTTTTCATTTCTAATTAGAGTGGTAGTCTTAGGGAACAGATAGAGTTTTAAGCGACTGAAAAAATTGCCAGATTGACAACAAGTGTTACTTTAGATGTTTCAGAAATAAAATTTTTCGAATTTTTAGAATTCTCATATTCTTACTTTTTCGAAGTTAAAAAGATTCCTGATTCATTAAATACAGATATTTTTGTTAGAATAATGAAGGATAACGTCTACAAAACAAATGAGGAATTATTATGCAGAGAAACTGAATTTTAATGGTTGGTTGACGGGTGACTCCAGGAAACCAAAACTAGTAACAACTTATCACACTATCTCTTGAAAGATGATAATTATGTTGAGGATGCATTAAAACTTCTTGTTTGAATTTGAATCTCTTGACATAACAGATGACCCTTTCTACCGTGAAGATGATCAAACTATGAATATTTTAAAGAAACTATTCATTGTGGCAAAGATAGGTATGTAGTAGAATTGTCATTCCATAAATATTGGAAAGAATTATCAGATAACTCTCCTGTGGCAAAATAATGTTTCCAAAATTTATGTGGTGAAGATTACAGATAGAATAATTTACTTTCAATATCAAGAAACGATTAAAGAATGTTTGAAACAAGGGATAACAGAGAGAAAGTCGAAAATACCGATGCAAATATACACAAATTGGTATATTATTTATGGCGGTATATGGACGAGTTACTACTCCTACCTATATTGTCCGAAACGTTATACCACAACAAGCTAATGAACCGGTATAAATATTATTTATGGCCTGGTCCTTACTACATCTCGTTGTGTTAAGAACATCATGAAGGAAGCAGGAATAGAGATGAGAAAATGGATCAGCAACTATACCATCTTAATGTCTCAGTGGAGACAGCAAAAAATTTGATACATATACATCCACCAGCTGGGAGTAAACAAAACTAAAGTATGGGTATGATTTGGGAAACCCTAGACAATATTGTCTGACGTTGGATACAAAAGGATTTCTGGAATTAATCTCGGCTAACGAAAATACTAAAAAATTCCTTTTACAAACTATCAGAATTATCCTCTTGGATTGCCCCCCCCTTTCAATATTAAAATAAAATACCTCATACAGGAACTTTGGATGAAAGAAATTGCTTGGCATGAAGATTTATTCCCAAAGATAGCGGAAAAGGAGTTGAACTGGTAGAAAGAAGTATCCCTCTTAGATCAGGTCAGAAATCCGATATTAATTCTTGATCTTACTAATGATGAGATTAACAACTTCAATGAACTCCACACATTTTACGGTGCTTCCAAACTCGTCTATGAGGCATCAGTTTATGTCAAAATGAAATGAATAAGTAAAATAAAATTGAAAGAATGCTTGTAAACCTCATCACTTTTAATACAAGAATGGCACCTATGAAAGCAATTACCTTTCCTCTACTTGAGCTTCCGGTAGATTTAGTGGTGGCTCGTTTGAATTCGTATGCTGATTCATTTTTATGTAACGATAAATGGTTGAATGGTCCTTCAATCTTACAATCTCGTAATCTCACGTAAACTATTCCTGAGTGCCAGGAACTGAATGAAGAAGAGAACTGAAATCGAATAATTCAAAAGAAATAATTTGAGATAAAAACCAACTTTTTTTTAAAAAAACAACGTTTATATATGGTGACAAAGTTTATCATAGAAAATTATTGAAATATTAGTTAAAACTGGTCGCAAATATCTAAATATTCCATTTTTAGGCAAATAAGAAAGGTTCCCGAAATTTCAGAGCTCTAGCTTGATGGGAAGTTGGTTAAATTAATGATAGAAAAGTTGATGATACACAGACACACACAAAGTGAAATACACAAAAACGTTAAAACTAACTAAAATTAATTAATTCATCCGTTAAATTAAATGGTTGGAATGCAGTTTAACCCAACCACCCTTGGCGACAAGAATTATTTGGCGGTATTTTGCCAAATGTGGCTACCCTGATTCGTTTTACGGACTTAACGTCCAGCCAAAAAAAAAAAAAAAAAAAAAAAATCGCTAAGTTTGGTGCCAATTATTGAAATCGTGCCAAGTGGTTGGGCTAAACTGCATAATTAAAGAAAATATTAGTTAAAACTTGTCGCAAATCTCTAAATATTGCATTGTTAGGCGAGTAAGAACGATTCCCAAAGTTTCAGAGCTCTAGCTTGATGGGAAGGTGGTTAAATTAACGATCGAAAATTTGATGACACACACACACCAAGTGAAATACATAACAAAGTTCTTAAAAAAATTACATTATGTTAGGTAACATAAATTATTAAGTTTTTCCATGATAATATGGCAATTCCTGGCAGGATGTTGTCGCATTTGCTCGTCTTCTGCCAGTAATTTGTAAAACTCGTAGAAGCTGTATAACTGTCAGCAGAAATGGATATGATTAAACCCTGTATACGTGGAAATTCATAACCCCTTTTACTTGTAACTGATTCAAACCTGTTTCAAAAGTCATTAATTATGTATAATTGTTATATTTAACTTTAATAAAAATAAATTAAGACTTGATTCGTCACTTTATTGCAATATTTATTGATTTTTACTTTATTGCAATATAAGAAGAAAAAAAAATACTCATTATAAAATCGTAAGAATTCAAAGTATGGGTATTTGAAAAACTGATATATATAAAAATTTCAGGTTCATTGATGCTGATTTTGAGATATTATGTTTTGCATTAGAGAAAATGTATTTTTTTTTAATCTTTTCAGTCAGAGAAATTCATGATCAAGTAATATTAAAACAGCTGTAACACATCTTCTAAATAAGATAAAAAAAATTCGAACAGATATTTAAAGATAAAAGATTAGATTTCAAATCGAGATCAAGAATAAAAAAATCAGCATCTTGACACCAAAATGTGTTTTGGAAATGAACTGTCACCTTAAATAAAAAATAGCTGTGATTTCGAAAATAACTTGATAAATGAAGTAGATGAATTTAGAACATGAATTGCATATCTTATTTCATTGTGTTAATCATAGAGTAGGAGTGAAATTATTTAAAATATCGCATAACATACAGTTAATTCTTTTCAAAAATCTTCGTGTCGCTAAATGTCAGATGAGAAATTTTAAAGATAAATATCTTAATCTACCTTATTTTACAATACTCATGAAAATCTTGTTTTTATTTTTTGGTAAAAATAATATAATTGAAAGAAATCATAGACTAAAGATTCTTTTAAATAACTCCTCTTGCCTACTAATTTTCAATTTTAAGGCACCTATTTTGAAAAGAAAAAAGGAAAGTAAACTGAGGAATAATACTTGAAAAAGAAAAGCTTACTTTACTTACTCATGTTTACAAAATTATCCAATTTTAACTATATTATCCGATTGCAATATATATATATATATATTAAAAAAATTATTAAAATATTAGTTAATACTGGTCGCAAGTATCTAAATATTGCATTGTTAGGCAAATAAGAACGGTTCCCAAAATTTCAGAGCTCTAGCTTGATGGGAAGTTGGTTAAATTAACAATAGACAATTTGATGACACACTGATACACATACATACAGACACACACCAAGTGAAATACATAACAACGTTAAAACTAACTAAAATTAATTAATCCGGTAAATTAAATGGTTGGAATACAGTTTAGTCAAACCACTCTTGGAGACAGGAATTATTTGGCGGTATTTTGCCAAATGTTGCTAAATTGGTCCGCGAAGCGGACTTAACATTCAGCCAAAAAAAAAAAAAAAATTCCGCCAAGTTTGGCAATTATTCAAATTGCGCCAAGTGATTGGGCTAAACTGCATTATTTAAAAAAATATGATTTAAAACTTGTCGCAAACGTCTAAATATTGCATTGTTAGGCGAGTACGAACGATTTCCAAAATTTCAAAGCTCTAGCTCGTTGGTTAAATTAACGATCGAAAATTTGATGACACACACACCAAGCGAAATTCAGAAAAACGTTGTAAAAGAGCAATGATCTCCTTATCATTTTAAGACAGAAGAATTGGAACATGATTGGTCTATTTCTCAGTATTTTATAGATTATTCTGCTGTAGTGCTGAAAACTCATAAATCCTTTCAGTTCAAAAGTCTCTAACGAAGCAATTTCTGTTACTGATTTGGCACAGAGATCTTGAGTTTCTCAAAGAGATATGCTTGTTATTGGAGATGTAAATGGACCATTAAGGCTTGGGTCGATTCAAGTAATAATGATCCATTTCAATGTTGAGTCAATTTTAATTTTATTATAAGGGACTGAATGATGTTTTTTTTTAACTCACTGCTTGTAATGTTTCACATGGTTCAAGACACAAATATTTATTCATATGCTTTGAAATGTTTTGTAATTATTCCTATTTATTAAAAAATGAAATCCTAATTTTATTGAAATACGTGATTATTTCTATACAAGCATCCCCTTCTCTCTCTCCTCTTTTTTTTTTTTTTTTTTTTTAAGAAAACATTTTTTGAAAATATACCGTATTTAAAAGAATATTTAATTGATTTAAATTAGAAATTTCGTATTGCTAACATTTCCCCCTCCCCCAAAGAAAAAATGTACTATTACCACCTATTTAGAAACAATTTGATGATATACTTCTTGCTTTTGAGAACGGAGGTCAGATGTGAATGCTATACTCTCTGACTTTTCAGAAATTTTTGATTCATTCGTTTTCTCCATATTTTTAAGTAATTTTTCGTATGTCAGTTTCTGTTTACTGTTGCTTAGGTCAGCTTTTTTCTTTTTGTATCTTTCGATTCTGTGAACTTATTAAGATATCGAACATATCTTCATGGGTCTTATTCAGGGTTTCCATTTTTTTTAAATTATTATTTATCAATCATTTGCCTTATCATTATTATTTTTCTCTTCTATTTTCCTTTCCTTAAGATTTACGAGATAAATTATTAAATATCTCTCATTGTTTGCTTCAGTGGGATTTAAAATTTATTACTCCAGATTAGGACAGAAACAAATTTTGATTAAATGTGTTAAAATGCATTTTGTTAGTTATTTGTATAGAAAACATATGCTTACATAACATAAAAATGTGTCTATATTATTAAAATAGAAAGATACTTATTACTGTTGAAGATCTTTAAATTGTTTTTTGTTAGCAATTTTACTTTTTTCATTTATTAACCAGAGCATCTCAAGTGAAACACAAAATATGAACCGAAAAGAGCGAACGTATAGGCTGATTTATAAATGACAACGATAAGCCTACTAAGTAAAGATATTAACTATTCTTGCGTTAGTATATTTAGCTATTTCTGAGTTAGTAGCTACTTTCAAAATAATTAAGTTAAATGCAAATTTGCAAAATTGCTTATGCCTTGTCGATAAAAATGTGAAATTTTTTAATTCTTTGAATCTAGTAAATATACAAGAAAATTAGCAAACCTTTTAGCAACCTCAATTTCTCTTCCAATAATTCATATTTAACCTTTATGTACCAACTCTATTCATAGTTTGAACCTATTTGACCAAATAATATGGCAAACGATAACTTGGCGATCTTCAAAAAGAAGCCAGAAGTTTACCAATAACCCATACCGTTGTTGCAATTCTAAACATTAAATATTACATATCTCCAATATCAGGTTCTCATTTACTGTGAAAATTGAGCATCTCAGGCGGTTATTCGTAGGTCCTGTGATTTTCGCTGTTCTCATAATTTAATTAACATACTTATTTTTTCTCTAGCGTTTAAATAGTTTAAGCAATCTTTTAATGAACAATAATTACATTTACCAACGTATGAATTTTCATTCCGAATTATTATGAAAGGAATGGAAAAAAGTAAACTTAATATTATGCTAAATATAGGTAAAAATTTTAGTTTCTCCATGCTCTTCTCAAATGGTTTGCTAAATAAGATTTAAAATTAATTGTAATATCCATTTTTAAGATAGTTCTTTTCTAAAGAGGTTATTATTTTTTTTTATATAACTGTTTACAATGTATATTGTTAGTGAAATTTGTATTTAAACTACTTTGTAGGAAAACCTTCAAATGATGCAGAGCACTCAGATTATGTTCCATCAATATTTGAACATGAAAAACAAACTTCTTTGAGCTCTTTGAACCGGTATAACAGGCAACTGAAAAGTAAAACATCAAGTGCTCCTCTAACTGGCATGTTCAAATTTTATTAGTATTATAAAGAAATTTAATACATGTGCATATTTAATTTACTTAATCCATGCATTACTCATCAAATATTTTTCAATTTACTTTAAATTTATATTGTATTATGAGGAATTTTGAGTAAAAATAGTAATTATAAATTTTGCTTTAAAAATAAATTTTCTTTCATTAATGTCTTCTCTCAATTTTTTTCGGAAGATGAATGAATTATCAAAGAGATTCAATGTATAAATAGTTTGAAGCTGGATACCAAAGACATAGGTTGCCAAACAGATATAACCTTGTCTGAAAAGAATGAAATGGAGCAAAAGCTGCATGCTACACAATTATTATTGCAGCTGAAGCAAAATGATTCAAATTTTTTTTTTTTTCACAATTTAGTTACAATTCTCACAGAAATTTAACTTTTGAGTACTCCGAATTGTATCCAATTTCCTTTCAAATTTGAATATAAAAAGAATTTTTTTTTATTATTATTATGTAAAAATTTTATGATTCCTTGCTTGTACTCATGTTTTGATTTCATGGGAATATTTTAATAAACATTTTTGGAGGATGAAAATCTGTTTTGATTTGGCGAATTTTGAATACATAGACAGGCGAAAATTTTTGGTTTATTTCAATCAAATTAACTTTATAGTGTTGTAATTTGTTTTCTCTGACTAACTGGCTTATTTAACAAAAGGAAAGTTGTTAGATTGGCTGAAGAGAATTAGATATAAGAATTACTTAATTTCTGTTAATATAATCTTCATATTTTACTCTTAAGAGTAATTGATACAAAGAAAAATGTGTTAAATTGAAATTTTAGAAATTTATTGAGGAGAACAAAAAGTTGGAAATTCAAGAGTGAAAATCTCCTTAATTACAGTATTCATAAACTTTTTTTTTTTTTAAAGTTTGTTTTATTAGGTCTAAGTCCTTTAGCAAACTCATTGAAACAATTTATTTATTGTCAGTGAATAAAATTGTATTTACTTATTTACTCATGTGTATGTGCTTGTAATTGTTGTTTCTTATTTTCTTACTTCATTTTGCTTATAATTAAATTTCTTGTGTGTAGAGAGTTAAATAAAATTTATTCAATTAATATAAAATGCATAAATGAAAAGTCTGAAATCAAAAAGCATGTCCAAACGACTATTCTTTTAGTAACAAAATAACAGGATGACTTACAGCAGATTATGGAATATTACAATTACTATTTATTAGAACACACACATATACAATAATGATTTAGTGATGTTCTTACTGCCAGTAGAAAAAAAAAAAAAAAAACCTCATGAAATTAACACTTAAAGAACGACAACAAAACATCCATTAAAAGAGCTGTCATTTATGTCACAAGATATATAACAATACTACTGCTTGTCATATTTTGAAGATTGTAAGATTCAACAAATCTCTTAAACAATATTATTACATTAATTTATGGGAGGGGGATGGAATTCATGTCAAGCATCTTAGATGTATAATATTTATATAAATATAATTTAAAAAATATTTATACATAAGCATAATTGCATTTATCAACATGCTATATTTTAAACTTGAATTAAAGATTAGTAAATAAATAGTAGCACTTTTTTCTTACATTCAAAAAATTTAAAATTAAATTTGTAAAATTTCTGGTAAAACATTTAAAAAAAAAAAAAAAAAGATGTACTGGTGTTTGTAAATTCCAATAATTTGCATCATATTCAATTATGGAAATCTTTGGCTGCGCATGTGACAAAAAGACATTTATTAAGCTAACACATTTCCATTTGACCTCGAACTTGATTAAAATTGACATGATTTTTTTTTCATGGGAATATGATCCACAGCTAATTATATAAATCAGGAAATTAACAAAAACACACTACTGGTGTTTTTTTGAAACATGTTATGATTTATGAAATGTAATACATGACATTATGGATTTAATATACTAGTTGAATTTCAATAAATTATAAATACAGTAATTGGTTAAACTTCAATTAGCATAAAATTAACATATTTATATAAGAATTTTTTAAATAAATACAAGAAAAGAATTTAGATTCAATCTGTACACATAATTTGGCAAAAAAGTCAACTAATAAATTTAATACAACACAAAATTAACTAAATACATAACATAAAAAATATTTTCAAAGTATGCATGAATACTTTTGCTGATATAAAAGAATTTGGATTTGAAATGTCAAACAAGTCAACAATTGTTTATGAATTAGCGTGAAAGTTAATAAAAAGCACTTTATTTTGATTATGTGATATGCACAATCAATTCAGCATGTAAATAAATTGTTCTTAATTAACAATAAACAAAAATATAAAGCCTTTTCCGAAAACACTCATAATTACTTTTCCATTTGATTTCTTATTTAAAAAAAATAAGAAATAAAATGTATACTAATACAGTAATTATATTCCTAATTCAGCACATTACAAGAAAAAATCAAATATGATACATCATAGCAATTACGTTACTAAGCAAAATGGATCCACCTAAATATACTATCGGTCGCCAAAAATCGCGATAAAGCAAGCAATTATGTTAACCTTTCCAAAAAATACGAAGTATTTTAGCATAAATAAAGAAATAAAAATTGTAAAAATCCTCAGATCTGAAATCTATATAACACCTTTTTTCAATAGAGTTCAAAAAAGTTTCAAAAATTTGAGTTAAAAATGTACAAAACTTAGTTAAATTTCGTTGATTTCCCATTGATCAAGAATGACCGGAAGTCGGGAAGGTTTGCGCGAGAGTTTGGCTCATTGTTGTTGTTTACAAAGTCGAACTTGTCCTAAAACAAATTTTTACTAGAGTAGATTTTAAATGTATCGTAGATAATTAAATATATCAACTCTTTTTATGACAATGAAATCTTAACTTCCTTTTTAATCGCACAATTTTTTTATTCACTACGCTTTTTAGGCTGCTTCTTTATGAAGAAGTGCATCATTTTGGGATATTCAGAAAAAGCAAAAGTCATGTGATCTAACAATTCACTTCATTAGAAACTTGAAATAAAATACCACTCAGTGTGGAAAAAAGTACTTTTATTCTTCTATTTATAATTTCATTTTATTGGAGGGTATTTTTTGTCATTATTGAAGTTTTAGTATATTTAATTTATTTTTTTAAAGCACGCAACATTTTTTTTTCTTCCGCTCTAGCCTTATTAATCATCTGATAGTTTAAAGATGGCAACCATTCGCGATTGACTTGTTGCAGGTTGCTGTTGTATGTGTTGAGTGTGATCGTGTTGTTGGGTTTGTGTTATGTGTATGATTGTATGTGTCAGAATTTTGATGTGATATAAGTGTTTTTCTCTAATGGCACGCGTTAGAAATGAACAAGAAGAATAATTTTTGAATTGTTTTAATCAAATTTTATAAAACATCGTGTTACATCCATGTGGAATATCAATTTCTCCGCATTGTTTACCCCAGAAGCTGCTGTCAATTAGTATTGAACTGGGCGGAAGCTCGATTTGAAAGTAACAGAAGTTTTTCTGAAAATGTGTTTGGTGAGTTGCCTTTTATGATTTTAATATTTTTCTTACATATTGTCATTCATTGCCTTGTTTTCGAGTTTAATTAATAGTTTTTGAATGTTTATATTTTATTACATTGCTGTAATGTTTACTTAAAACATTCTGTCTGAATATCTTGTCTGTCTAAAAAGTTAAGTCTTGTATGATGATTATATCAATGAAATCCTGCAAGTTACTTATAAATTTATTATCTGTTGATATCATTTGTTTTCTCATAATTTTAAAGCTTCTTTTATTAATATACGGATTGATGTAGATCGTGAGACTATAATTTATTTCCTACTATAATAGTTTAGTTTTCATTAATTCGAAACTGTTTGTAATTTCGTTTACAGAAAGATATACAGTAGTAGAGAATACATGAACGAGTTTCGTTTAATGATTAACAAATTAAATGTGATGTAAAGGGTTATATTTTGATTCTGTGCAAAAAGTTTATTTTGCAAATAAATTTAAGCATGTGTTATTTTCAAACCTTTTTGTAAATAATATATATTGGTACCTGATTCCATATTTTTCTGTATACAGATAATACTTTCAGAAGCGCTTTTTGTTAATACTCTTATCCCATTTATTATTTTTTTACAAAATAAATTTCATTTTTGAAGCTGTTGTAGAAGAGTGAAAATCAGTTACAAAATTATTTTTATCATGAACATTTCTGAAATTTAGGTATATAAAAATGCCTTTCTAAAAACAAGTATTTCTTTAGCACAAAACTTGATTATGTGTGAATAATAAATTTTGCTTAATTGCTTGATTTCTTCCATGCATAATATGCTGCAATTATTATATGAAAGTGTGTTCACTGGAATGACCTCTGTATCACATTTAATTGTAATTAGAAATCTAGTTCTAATATTCAGATTCTTTCTTTGTATTTAAGTGCAGAAATATTTTATGTTAATTTATTTTATGAACTTATGATGCAAGAATTTTGTGTGGAAGAATCTTCAGCTTATTGATAATTTTATTTTTAATGTGATTAGGAGTAATGATGATAGTATAATCTTTTGGTTTCAGTTCTTGATTCATTTTTAAGTATTTTTTTTCTTTCTTTATAGTTTCAAGCAAAAATATTTGTAAATTCTACATAATAATATACTTAAATTTTTTTAATATTTAATAGTTTTGCAAATATTCAATTTTGACAGTAAATTTTTATCAACAATTCAACTGGATTTTAAATCTTTTTTTTTTTTTTTTTTAATTTAGTACTGAATTACTTATTTAAAAAAAAAGTCACAAAACCAATTAGCCTGTTAATCCCTGCTCTAATGCAATTTTAAATATTGTTATGAAAGAGTTATAGATAGAATTATTTTTTACATAAAAAAAAAAAAATTCTATTTATCTGATTATAATATTCATGTGAAAAGATTAGTCTGAAGTTAATCGAAACATGAAATTTTTGCTAAAGAAAGTATTTTTTTTTATTGTTGCGTGTTCAGTATGAATTAGTTTCTATTATGATTAATGTATAATGGCAGAATATGTAATCAAAAAATATCGTTAGGTTATTAGTAATGTACTAGTATACATGAGTTCAGAGATAGCTGTCAGTTGCAATTTTTGTGTGTGGAAAACTTTTTTTAGGCTATTTATAATGTTATTTGACCAGTGGAGAGTTTGTATAAGTTGAGATTTGTTTACTATGGAAAATTTGTGAATGTTGTTCTTAATATTGAAGAAAAAAGTACTATTATGGAAATTTTCAAATATTGCTTCAGAATTTTTTTTATGCTTTGAGATTTGTGAATAATTTTAAAGTGAATTAATAACAAAATTAAAATTTTTGATGAAATCATTAGAAACTTAGTAGCAAATATGAAAAATAGTAAATAAAGTAATTTGATGGATGTGAATTTTCGAATGTGTTTTAAGGTAACAATTGGTTAGCACTTATATTTTTGCAAATGTTTTTCATTTTTTGCTGCAAGTAATCTCAGCAATTATAATCATTGATATGACATAGCAGATGTTTTTTGCACAAAAAAAAAAAAAAAAAAAAAAAAAAAAAAATTCTTCTAGTGTGTACTGTATAGGAAATATAATTAGTCTTATTGAAAAGATTCATTTTATAATATTAGAATTTTATTAGAATTAACCTTAAAAATCATTTTAAAATCATATTATGGTGTTAAGATTCAGTTAAAAAAAATTTATGCATAAAAAGTTACGGAATTTAAAAACTTATTTTTTTGTGGGTACTGTTAGATTAGCTGGGTGCCAAAGATAAATTGCCAAATGATGCTCTGGGTTGCAGATGAAATATCACTTCCAGCAATTTCCCATTGTTTCATCTCTAAAACGATCACTATTTTCTGAGCATTGTTGATAAAAGTGTTCATTTGCCAAGATTTGGGCCAAATGAATGAAACAGTGAATTTTTATGTATATTTTTGAAGCTCATTATAATTTGAAAGAAGTGTTATAAATAATTAGAGAAGCAGTCATTGTTGTGGCACATTTTTACTTGATTAGGAATAAAACTGAGAAAAAAAAGAATCTATACGTATCTCATTTATTGCAGTATAACATTTCAAATTTTTTTTAAAGTGATTTGCATTTAACTGTCAATACATTTATAAATTGAATACCTCTTATTTACCAACTTCGTATTCATTCAAAGGGAAGACCGCAAAATGAATTTTTGTTTTATTTTTGATCTTTTTTAAACTTAATAAAAACTTAATTTGGTATAAAATGTTTTTGTAAACACTTTTTTTAATTGAATTTTCGATATTTTAGGCTTATTTCTAAACTATTTCGAATTTCCTGTTCCTTTTATATGAATAAATTTTAATTATTTGCATTGCATGTCATTTTTATTTCCAAATTATTGAATTATGAAGGGGAAGGGAAAAAAAAGAGATAAATCACAAATAATACATTTCAAAATCATATAACATTCTAAGAATATTTGAAATCAATGCAAAACAATTAAGAAGGGATATATATAAAATTTAAAATGTATATGTAATTAAACAAGAAAAATTTGAATCGCAAATTAACGAAGAAGTTATTTCAAAAATCAAAATCCTAATATGTAAAAATTTACAACTAAACCATTAAGAATGAAGACATAAACTCAACCATTAAAATAGACCGATAAAATTTGCTAACTGTTAAGTGAATGAAAAAATATTGTTCAAATTTAACTTGGAAAAAAAACAAAATTCAAAAGAAGGAAAAATAAATGAAAAACAGATAAAAATACTGAAAATATCAACCAAGATATAATTGAAAAAAGTGTAAAATTCTGAATATTTGAAAAATTTAAAAGAAAGACAAATTGAAAATGTTTTCGTTGCAACAGGCTTAAGATTGTTGGCTAGATTTTTCTAGAATTATTGGTCAAACTATCCCTTTCAACAAAATACATTGTTAAAAATGGTTATAAAACTAAAAATATATTTGAAAAGAAATTTAAAGCAATATCAAAACCATTGAAAAATAATTAAGAAAAAGACAATATAAGCACAAATAATTTTAATAACAAAAACTGATAACATATGGAACAAAAATATAACTAAAGGCACACTCACAAAATAAACCAAAAAGAACAATTCTTTGTATGAACTTATCACCACATGTAGGAAATCTACAAACATGGTGTGCAAAATACACAGACAAAACTACACAAATCGGTTATAACTAACTTTCCTAAATACTTCAAAAATATTCACTTACATATTGAAAACTTGTGAATGAAACCAGTCGTGGAAAAAAAACGCAGATCACTCACAATCTTAAACATACACTTTTTTAGAGTGAATATTGCTATATCATAAAGGGTTTGTGCATGTCTACCCTGTACCTCTAAAATTATGAGCTTTTTTTTTTATATGTGTATAAGAATTATTTTGACCTCCCTTTCCATGTAGCTTAACTGAAATAATTTTTTAAGAGAGAGAGGAAAGGCGGGGGGAAGGATTGGGTTTCTTTCTCTTAATTTCTCAAGTTTCATGCTAAGTAAATTAAAATCTTACCTTTTTGTATGAAAATATGCTCCTTTCTTTTTAAAAATGCTATATGTTACTTTTAGATCCTATCCTTTATCAGAATTAAACGAACTCTGATATTGGATATGTATAGAAGATACACTTTTTATATGCTATCATTGGTTTAGCTTGTTGGTCAGATAATGAAATGTGGAGGTAAACTGAATTGCATGGAATACAGAAAACATCATCTGAAATTAAGCAAAAGCAAATCATAAGAACAATATGAAATATATTTTCTGTTCTAGTTAAACAGATGTAGACTACATCTTTAAAATTATATTTTTCAGAAACATTAAAAGAATATTCTGTATTCTAAAAGAAATCAATTATTAGAATGGGTAATTTTTTTTCAGAAGAAACAATTTCTTCTGTATCGTAAAATTTAGGTGGTTGGTAGAAAGAAGCTTTGAGTATAGATTTTTGGTTTTGCCTTCTAGAAGTTGCTAACATTATTAGAAACAATTTGTCTTCATTTAAGAAGTAGTAGTTCCACTGTGCTAAGTTTGTGTTCATGTGTTAAATTTAATTTTAACTGGTTTGAATGGAATTTTTTCTCCCTTCTGGCTGATACATGTGGTAAGGGAATTAGGGTTCATCACCCTAAAGCAAAACAGCAACTCTGTAGTATAAGAATGTATTCTTAGCTATCTCCTGTCTATTTTCTTTGCTTGAAAAAGAAAGGTACCTGATTGTTGGCCAGGGGAAATTTCCTTTGTTTTCAATTAATAGTTGTTAACTCCATGTTATATATTTTTTTTATATCTCTATTCTTTGTCTTTACAGATATTTATTTAGGTAGAGATTTCTGTTGAAAAATATTTGCGAATTCTGAAATTTTTTTGAAAAAGAATCCTATTCTTGAGGCTATTTATACGATTTTTGTGTTGAATTCACACTCTGTTCATGAATTAAAAAAAAAAAAAAAAAGATAATGCAGTAGATATGGATTAGGAAATCTGGTAACATCCTTGGTACATAGTGATGGTAAATATGGTCCCCTTTACCCTGCTAGGCTTTTATCTCCCTTCTGATGTTCGACTTAGCTATTTTCCTTGTATCATATGCAATTAAAAAGGATGTTGGAAATAAAATTGTTTAAATAAATGTAAAGTAGAGGTTTAATATTTCATTAAAATGTATTTGAAACTGGAATGGTTGCTATTGAAAGTTTTGAAAAAGTTACTTGAAAATGATATTACTGGTACAAGGTATACTATATAATTTAGTATGTAGTTATAAAAACTTTATTTTTAATAAATGAGATGCTTTTTTTAAATGCTTGTAATTTAATGCTTCATTTATAGTAATATAAATTAATTAAACAAATTGATTTTGGAAGCATAGATACAAAAGCTATTATATGAGCGTTTTTTTTTTTTTTTTGGCAAACAACATTTTGTTGAATAGGTAATGAAATTCGGGGTAAAAGAGTCATTTTCACTCATAAAAAGGTTAACTATTTCCGTCCCTTTGTAATAAATGGTTACTCTGAGAATTACATTCAAACATATGAACTTGAGACCTAAAGAGAGTGTGTACTACAATTCGCTTAAAATATACTCTGGGGTTTGATAGATGGAGACGATCTTGTAGATAATTTTTAGCTTATATTTGGCCATAGACCATGAAAAAAATTTCGTACAGTTTTAATGTAATATAAAATTAAAAATGTTTGGTCCATGAAATGAATTTAATGTGAAAATTAGTAAGTATTTCAATGTTTTACATCAATTAATGAAAAAAATTGAATTGAGTTCGCTTCAAAATATTACTTAGATGATACTAACAAAAGTACTATATTTGTGTATTAAAGCAGAACACATTTATCCATAAATTCCCGACATTATTGTATTTTCTGTAAAAAAAAGTAATTTGATTTTGTTTCAGAAATTAACCTATTTTTTTTTTTATCAAGCATAATTTTTAAAAACAGAAAATAAAATCTGGCTATTTATATTCTGATTTTTCTGAGAATATCATTGAATGTATCACATATGCATAAGTACAGTAGGGTGTCCCTTCCAGCTGTGCTTGTTAAACAGCTAGGGTGTTGAATTTGAGGTTTTTGAGGAAGTAATTTTCTTCTCCTCACTTGCTGTGTTTCAAGATAGGAGGTCTCTTAAAAAGTTTTATATCCAGAGTTGTTTGTATTAAGCTGATCTTTTATTACGTTTAGGATATCCTGGATTGTAAATGAATAACTCCTTTTAAATTATTATAATTTGTCTGTATTGCCCCATTTTCTTCTTGAAATGAAGAAATTTACATTCACTGGGGGAAAAAAAACTGTTGATATACCAATTTATGTACCAAAAACTCTTAAAAAACCCCTTTTTACTAATGTTTTAATGTAATATTGTCAAATTTAATTTTTTTGATGTTTTTAAGACTTTAATATTCGTACCTTTTTTAATCCAATTGGAAGGGGGGGGGAATCAATAGTTAAAAAAGCGCTTGGAAAATATTCGTTTGAAAAGTAGTTCCAGATTTTAATGGAAAGTTTAACACCTAACAGATTCGCCAAAGCTGCAAATTCAGATCATACAAAGATTATTTGTATTGATTGATTATTTATTATTGTCGCTCTGGAAGCAACACTCGGATCAGGTGACGAATTCGATACCTGAATTGGCCACTCTTGCAAGATTATTGCTAAGCCTAACTTTATGAATATAAAGCATACATTTACATTGTAAATGGTAAATAAAGGAACCCCCTTGCATATATTTTATTATATGTGAAAAAATCCCGTTCACACGCATGCAGGACAATATCAAAACTTTTCCTCCTAAGCATACCAATAATAAAACCGATTGATTGTTTATTGAGTCGCACTTAGAAGCAATGCGAAGGCTATTGGTGACGGACCTCGCAATTTTTAAACCTCAATAAAGTGACGAGGACGAATCCTGAACTGGCACTACATTTTCCAAACTTTCCAAGTTCACAGGAGGACTTGGAGCCTCGACAGATTTTGACGTTCATCAATCCCGCTACCCGGCGAATCTGTAGTGGCTGCAGTACGCGAACTAATTACTCCACTAGACAATGCTGGTCATGCCGCAACAACAACAAAGCGAAATGAAAAGAAATAACTTCAAATGTATCGAGGGTGATGTGAACTTAAAAATAGCAGTTATGGTTTAAAAATTATTTTTAAAATGTAGCATTTTATCGGTCATTTTCTGAATGCCTTTTTCGGTATAAATAAGATAAAAAAAAAAAAATAAACCAGAAGTATTTTAAAAAACTTTAAAAAAAAAATCAAACATAACTTTTTAAAAATAAAACTTTCCAAAATCCAGCTTAACATTACAACACCTCGTACATCTCCCAATGAATATATTTTATGCCTCGAACAAAATTCCACACATATAAACTCAAAAACTTTGGTTTGAAAGGCAGTGAAAACATTTCGTTTCCTTTGTTCTATTATATCAGTTAGAAATACACTGGAAGTGTCATTAAATTTTTACCAGTGCCAGCTCTAATTTTTTTAAAAACGAATTAACAGAATTAAGATAAAGATGGCATTAATACCAAGCCTAAAAAAAGCCGAAGGAAAAGAATCTGTACAAACAGCTGTTCTTGTCAATAATTAGACAAAGAGCGAGGTATAAAAAAGTGATGTAAATCGTCTTGCAATGAGGATGTCCTTTATTCTCTGTTCAAAACGTTACTGTACCATGGTTGTTTTTTTTTTTGAACAATATTAAAAATAAGGAAATTTAAATTATTTTTAACATTTGATGCTTGATATTTTGAACCTTTATTAAATTTCGTTGTTCAAATAAAGTTCGTATTTTATCTTAAATTTGCTCACGAACTGGATTAAAATTAAAATGATCGAAACTCGTGCAAACAAAGTATTGCTTTATTTTCATTAGTTTTATTTTTCCCCCGTTTGAATTTGAATGTCGTGTGTTAATGAATTGAAAAGACTCTGGGAATGTGCCAAAAACTATTTCAGCTTTGTAATGAAAGATGATAATGACCATTTTTTTTTTTTTGGCGTATGTGTGTTCCAATGCCTCAAACGTGTTGAAAAACAATATGAAAAAATTGCCAGGGGTGGGTTGTGGAAGAAATTTCTTTTGTGTCAAATGGAAAAAAATCACCTGAACTTTGTTTTAAGTAGTTTTTATGAACTTTCCAAATTTGACTTTATATAAAAAATATATAAAAAAAACATTAATTAAAAAATTATTCGAGTTTTCATAATTTATTCAGAAATAAAAATAATTCGTCGTATCATTTTATTTTTCTAAATAAAAAAAAAAAAAAAATTAAGAATATGTGTGCTGAACTTACAAATTCGGAAAATTTCAAAAATAGACTAAAGAGATCGTATCTGAGAACAAGAATTTTAGTTGATCACTTGTCCTTGAGTTCCCAGTCGCATACCAGTAACGACAAGCTCCTATTTCTGG
Source organism: Nephila pilipes (assembly GCA_019974015.1). Lineage (NCBI taxonomy): Eukaryota > Metazoa > Arthropoda > Arachnida > Araneae > Nephilidae > Nephila > Nephila pilipes. The sequence goes on from BMAW01039961.1 coordinate 153,187, forward strand.
GGCTTAGCAGCTCTAGTAAACTGGTGACATTCCTTGTGATCCCTGACATTACATACTCATACACACTCTTGCAATCTGAAACTTGTCCACTCCATGGTATCTGGAAAATAAGTGAGAAGTGACGAAATCTGAGAAAAGGGGGTGGCCCACCCGTGGAGTAGTCCAAAAGAAAATGCATCCACTAGTGGTGCATGTTGTTTTCTCCGTGGGTGGTCAGTCCCAACGGTCAAATCCAGTGTTTCTCTAAGCGCCACGTAGCCGTCTTTAAAAATTAAACAGATCTTATGATTTGAAGCCGGCGTTTGGGGGGAGCAGTTACAGATAGGCATAACTGAGGACATTTCTAGTTCATATCAGTTTACGTTTGGGAGGAGTTTTTCTTAGAAGCCGATTTATATTATTTGTAAGTACCATTTTACACTATAAATATGTAACTCATTAAATCTTAATGTAATTTGGTGCCGCTTCTGTAATCCTTTTACAAAATGCCAACGTTGGTTTTACAGAAAGTGAGGGAAACAAATTATCTTTATTTGTTTATTTTTCAAATGGAAGTCTTTACAATATGGGCATTTCTACAGCAGTTTTGAGAATTGTGTAAGATATTTCGATAACAACCTTTTTGGCACCAAGAACCGGTATCGTTGAGACATTTTTTCTCGCAGACCGGAAAATGAGAAATGTGTTTCTCTCTTTACTGTTTATTGTTAATATTTGTAATTTATGATGAAACACACCCACAGTAGACATTCCCTTATTGGCCTAACAATGAAGGGCGCCATTCGTTTCAATTGATATCTTCTAGAAAACATCTAATCAGGTCTTTTAAGTTTATATTTAAAATTTGTTTTACAGTTATATTTATTTTAAAAATTTAGAAATGCATGAAATGTGCTCGTGACAGTGTTTTCGCGATGGTTTTTTTACTCATTTTGTGTAATTATGTGTTTTTTGTTAATTACTACTCAGGTGTAATGAGTTATCTTGGCAAACATGGTTGCTGGGTAAGAGGTCATTTACTTAAGTGTATGATCCTACTAGCTACTACTGACTGATAGTTAGCGGTCCTCAATCCTGTGGTTTGGGGTCTTTGACCTATATAACATAAAAACCACATTTCTCTTTTATTTTTTAATGATAAACTACTATAATTGTTATGAAGCTAATAATTACAATCTATATTAATGATACTTTCTTTTATTAATGAATATATTGTCTGGGAGAGTTGTTTGCGGTAAGGCCTCAAAGTGTCGACAGTATACAAATCCAAGTCTTGATTTTTAAGAACATGTCTTGCGGAATAATGGGGGTCTGCTGCACGTAAAATCGAACTGGCCCGGAAGCCCTCTCGTTCGGAAAACGATAGGGCTTTCATAGTTCCTCTTCTCACGAAAGGGCTTCATTCTTTTAGTTTCTCATATGGAAACTAAGAGAGTGAATAATCAGCTCTGGTGTTAACTTCGTCGCTTACTGTGATAAAAAAAATTACATGGTTATTTTGCCAGTAGCCGTTGTATTGTTCTGAAGCGACGTTAGTTCAAAGTAGAGCTATTCATCTTGGTTCAGAAATAAACATTTTACAATTTTTTTTTTGATGAAATTCTTAGAATATAGCTATTTTTTCCCCTTAGAATTCAGAATTTTTGTAAAATCTAACGACCGTAATATCGGGTGTCCGAAAAGCTCCCGTACTAACGTTTTGTGAATCTATTGTATGTATGTATGTATGTATGTATGTATGAATGAATGAATGAATGAACGAACGAACGAGCTTTGAACAAGTATTTTAATGCCGATGGTAAAAAGCATTTTTAACAACGTAGAAAAATTTCGAACCTATGCCTCTTTCTAGGAGGCCCAAGATGAGTTCTTTTTCACATATTTTGAGAAACGCGTTTCAAGATAATGGGAGTAACTTCTATACTTATATGGCAATTTCCAGATAATTCATTGTTTGGGGATTATTTTCATAAACTTTGTTCTTTACGTATCCCCGCAGTAAAAAGGCAGAGAGTGTTCTGATCAAGGAAACAAGGTGGCCAAAGATTTCTTGAGATGAGTCGATCGCTTGAAACATTTTTGAAGTATGCCCCGAAATTTCGTTACTCCGCCGTCTTTTTTGAATCAAGAATCACTGGACTATATTCAAAGAACAACGGTTGTGAAAATAATCCCCAAATAATAGATGATCTGAAAATTGTCATGTTACTCGATGAATACAAAAAGTCACACCCAGTGTAATGGGTATCTCAAAATATACGCAAACGAGTTCATTCTACAGGGGTTGGACAAAAATATGGAAACACCTTTTAAAAAACATGTTTCTTTGTTTAATATGGTGTAGGAAACCCGTTGGCATCCAAAACAGCTTGCAGTCTTCTCGGAATGGATAAATACAGTTCCTGTATGTGTGCCAAGGGAATATTATACCATTCTTCCTGCAAAACGGTGGCAAGTTCAGATAACGATGTTGGCGGTGGATAACGAGAACGCACTTTCCGTTCCAATGTAGACCACAAAGGTTCGATAATATTCAGGTCTGGTGACTGTGGTGGCCAGGGGAGATGAGACAAATCCTCCTCGTGCTCAGAAAACCAGTCCTGGACAATGTGAGCTGTGTGAACAGGGGCTTTGTCGTCTTGAAAGACACCATCACCATCGGGGAACAAAGTTTGTACCATGGGATGAACTTGATCTGCCAAAATGTTCACATAAGTCTTGGCAGTCATGTGCCCTGACACAGTTATCATGGGGCCAGCAGAGAACCACGATATGGCTGCCCAAACCATAACAGAACCCCCGCCATGTTTCACTCTTGGCAACAAGCAGTCTGTATTATAGGCTTGAGATGGCGTTCTCCAGACGTAAACTCGGCCAGAAGTGGGAAACAATGTGAAAGAAGACTCGTCAGACTATATTACACGCTTCCACTGCCCTATAGTCCAGGCTTTATGACTTAAACACCACCTTTTCCTGTTACGGGCATTAGCATCACTAATGAGTGGCTTCTCAATTGCAGCACGGCCAGAAATTCCCTGTTTATGAAGCTCCCTTCTAATTGTTTTGGTACTCACAGGGTTCTGTAACACAACATTCATTTCAGCAGTAACTTTTGCAGCTGTGGTCTTCTTATTTTTCGTCACAATTGCCCTTAATGATCGTCTGTCACGATCACTCAGCACACACTTTCGTCCGCGCTGTGATTTAGCAGATGATGTTTTTCCGCTTTTCAAATATGCGGAATAAATCTTCGATACAGTACCTCTTGAAACACTAAACACCTCGGCTACCTTGCTTACGGAAGCACCTACCATACGTGCTCCAACAATTTGCCCACGTTCGAAGTCTGTTAACTCTGACATAATGCAATGACAACCTCACATAACAGTACTCCGACAACAACTGAACTGTTTAGCACATTTACGAAGTTGTATAGGTGGCGTTAGTAGTCAAAAACGCCAGCGCCACCTACATATTTCATTAAAATCAATCTTTCTTTTCAAACATGCATTTTACAAGGTGTTTCCATATTTTTGTCCACCCCCTGTATTTCCTAGGAAAGGGTACGAACATGTGTTTTAAATGCAAGTTCAAAATTTTTCTACGTTATGTTTGAAGTGCTTTCCACCATAAGGACAAAATAATTGCTTTAAAGTTTTTTGTTTTCGTATAAATATACGAATCATTAATGGGTTAACTCTCTTTTTAGGACGCAGGTGTATTGGAATGATCTGTAAGAAATGTGCTAAAATATTTAAATATTTCTTGCGCCTTATTCACTGACCGATCTGTTTTTATTACATTTTTAATTTATAATTGTATAATAATTTCAAGCTAAAGTGAATTCTTTACTGATTAAATTTGACTTTTATTAGACAATAGCTGCAACATAATGTAAATTGTCTATATTCGTAGTGAGGTATATACGAGTACCTAGCCTAATAGGCTTTAAAATGAAAAATCAAGGAAAAGTTATAACAATACATGATTTACACTTTTGTGACTAAAAACACATCAATTTTACAACCATGAAAATAGTAGGGGCTCTTAAAAACTATATAAGGAAGATACTTTCAAAATTTAAATTAATTTGGTTCATAACTTTTTCTGATATTTACGTTCCCATATGTGAAAATGACGAGAAAACTCAAAAAAAAAAACTTTCAAATGCAATTAAAAATTAGCTATCGAGTGTAATTCAAATTTCTATAACTTAAATAAGGTATAAGCAAAATTCAAACACTATTAGAAAAAAAAAGTTTAATTTTTAAACTGACATTACAATTAAAAAATCGAAAATTTTGATCAAAATGGCGTTTTAAAGGTGTACGGATACCTTAATGATCAAATACGAATTACATATCCATTTTGTTTTTAATCTTAGTAGATGTTTATTATTTATGAGGTAAGCGTATTTAAATTATGTTGACATGAAACATTTATCAAATGTGAGAATGAGAGATAGTGTGCAATCTTTGATATTCGTCCTATTGGGAGGAGAGAAAAAGAAAGTTTCTTGTGAAAAATGGATGATAGCAGATGCATTTGTTCCCGGTATTTTTTTTCGTCTTTTCTTTCTGTTATTTTTACGAGGTTTTTGACTCATTGCGTTGTTTGAACTGCTTATCAGTCATTTCAAACGATTTCATTGCTATTTATTTTTGTGAAAGGGGAAAGAAAAAGACAATCTTTTTCGTAATGTCACCTGACATTTTTTTTGGAGTTTTGGTGGATTTTATTGCTTTAATATTGGACGAAAAAAAGGTTGTAGTATACATGTATTTAAAAAATATAATTTTAAAATACATACAAAAAAAAAAAAAAAGAGAGAAAGAATACTTTTTTATTTTACAAATTATTTTCTGAACATTCTATTTATTCGAATATACAGTATTACTGTCTTATTTATTTTTGAAAATTATATAAGGAATAAATGTATAATTTGCTACGAAACTTACTTAATTTTATTTCTTACTTTTTTTGCTTTAAATTATTGTTAATTGTAATTAAATATATTGTCTTAAATACTAGATGTTTTTACTAAAATATTTCGGTTCTAAAAAAAATTAGCTTTGTAATAAATTTTATAATTTTTTGATTTGATAAAAAATAGTTTTTGGGCTAAATGTTTGCAGTTTATTTGATTTCAATACGAGTCAAATCCAATTAAAATATTTGGCTTAAGTTTCGGAATAGATTAATGAAATGTTCTGATAATTTTTAATCTTATTTCCGGCACGTAGTTGTATGTTTTCTTTGCGATACTTATTGGTTCCTGTTGTTCTTTTAGGATATTGGATTTTGTAAAATATTCGTAGAATGAGATCCGTATCGATTTAATTGAAATATGACAATAAACTGGATGTTAATACTTAAAAATTACTTTTAACTTTTGTAAAAACTTCACAGATAACGTTGAAATATAAATAACGTTTTTTGAATCTGTAAGTAATTTATGAATAATTGTTAAGAAATCCCTTGTATTTTGTTTCTTGCCCTTTGTTTAATATTTTTAAAATATCAGCTCATTGATATATTCACACAAAATGAAACTCTACTTGTTAGTTTTACTAGATATTATATACTTGTATATTTTCCATAAGAATATCATTGAATGTTACATTGAAATTTTATGGAAGTAGGTAGTTCGAATACTGATTGCATTTTGATAAATGTTTTACTGAGTTATGAGGCACGCTAAATCGACTTAGGCTTCAAAATCTTCGCATGGCGTGGTGTCGAAGTCAGGAAAATGAAATTCTGAGGTGTTGTCCTCGTCATCTGACTTTGGCATTAAATCACGAGAAACGTCAAGAGCCTTCTGAGTGCTACGGGGATAATGCATGTTAAATCTGTAGAGATTCAAAGTTCTTTCGTTGACGTGGGGTGGAAATTTGGAGGGAAGGTGCCATCCTTGTCACTTTATCAAAATTCAGTGGTCAACAGACCTGGTGTTACTTGTGTGATGCAAATGAACAATCAATCTACTGAAGACTTGTGGTATTGAGAGACTGATGCTCGTTAAATTTGTCGGGACTCTCGTTAGCGTGATGTTGAAATTTGGAGAGAGAGATGCTGCTGAGGTATTCTTATCGTCACTTGAGGTGACGCGCTCCCGGGTTATTACCCTAGAGATCCTTCTCTATTTTCGATCCCCCTTGTCAACCAATTTGACTTTTCTCCAATTTCTTCTCGTCTAAAAAAAAGTTAAATCTTGTTTGGCGCAGAATCACCACATCTGGCTCTTGCGCCAATAAACTTTAATTTCTCACTTTCTCTCTCATCGTCGCTTGACCTTGGTTCATAATTGCGATTTTGATTGCCAACAGTCTTCTTTTTGCTACTGAGTTGCGACTTCAATAAACGATCAATCCGTACCGACAAAGCAAAATTAAAATTTTGATAAAGCTTGGATGTTTTTATCGTGTCATTTAGTTAATTCTTTAAAACACAGTAGCTCAAGACTTAAAGTTATCGTAGCGTGGTTGTGAAGAGTAGGGTACCAGTTCAGGTGTCGACCTTGTCATCTGACCGTTATTCAAAATTACGAGGCAAATTGGCGACCTGAGGTAACGCTCCAAGCCTTAATTGGCGAGCGAGGGTCCCTTGAGTATAATAATAATGAAAAGACCTCGTTGTATCGTTAGTGCGATGTTTATATCTTTCAACATATTTATAAATTAAAAAAAAATGCACATCATTCTGTTGGTGAACGTAATAATTAGATGTTTTAATATACTTTATTTTGAAGCATTTGCAAAAGCTATGAACCTTCCCTCTCAACTCTGTAAAAACTATTTTTTTAAGTAATTAGTTAATTAACTTTGTAAAATATAATTTAATTGTTGTAATGTGAATGCGTTTTTTTTGTTTTTGTTTTGTTTATTCTTCTCGGCATTTTTTGCTTTTTATAAGCACTAAGTAACTATCATATTTCTGAAGCTTTCCGACAAACGTAAAAAAATATTTTCTTTCTGCTACTGACACAGATTAATGAAGTCTCTTTTTCAGTACCAGACGATCAGATTCTTGTAATATATGTGGGTAGGATGTGTCACATAATTTCGTAGGATCGTTGTCGTCTGATTAAAGGTCAACGCACACGGGGAACACGATTTTTGGAAAGTTTTTCTTTTGTCGCAAACTGTTGGTGCATTTAATGCAGATAAATCGAACAGCTACTGACATTATTTTTTCTTTTCCTGCTTTTATCATTTTAGTGGTTCATAGCATTTTAATGCGTTGAGGAGTGTGTGTTGGATAGATTGAGAATTGAGTTGTTACAGGAAACTTTCAAAAAAAGTATTAAAGGGGCAAAAATCAAGAATTCTATCCCCCCCAGTTCGTTCATTGTATGAACTAGTACAAAGCACATTAAATTGCTTTTGGATTAAAAGTGTATGAGATAGATATCGAATATTTAAATTTAGTTAATTGTTTATGGGGTTCATTCTCTTTGCATACGACTGACACGGTAGCCTAGTGTTCATGGTTCTTGGACTTGCGAGTTGAGGGTTCGAGCCTTGATGCCAACCAAAAACCCGCCATGTAGTCGAAGCTGAAAGTCTTCTCTTTGGCGTGGTGTGGAAGTTAGGAGAAGGAGGTGCTAGCTCAAGTGTCGTCCTCGTCATTTGATCGAGATTCCGCGGTCCGTCGCTAATAGCCCTCGTGTTGCTTCTAGTGCGACGTTAATCAATCACTCTTTGCATACGAAATGATCCAAGGTAGCCGAGTGGTCAATGTCATATCCGGCTTTGTTACAGATAAGTCGTGCTTTCGAATGCTGATGCACTTTTCTGGCAAAAGGTCTTCACGTTGGCGTGGTGTCGCAGTGAAGAGAATGTGATGCCATCGCAGTTGTTCGTCACTTGACCATGGCTCAGAATTACAAGGTCCGTTGCCATAAGCTTTCGTGTTGCTTCTGAGTGTGGAGTTAATAAAAAAGTAGTCAAAATCAAATATCCATTGGAAATAGCAATGAGGAAAAATTAGGACATGATGTTACATTAGAAGGCACGGTTTTATTTAAACTTGAAAAAAATACATATTTATTCTTACTCATTTTTGTATTCCTAACAAACTTAATGACACACTACGCACGACCCAGCTTTAAATTAGTTTAGAAAGAAGTGTGTGTTTATACATATTTTTTTTAAAAATATGTCTTTGAAATATTATTCGTCAAGCGTATAAAATCATATATTTATGCCAAAATGAAAGTGTTTTTGAAACATTTTTATTGGAATAAAATTTTGATTAAATTTCAAAGCAAGTATTTTTTTTATTTGAAATTAGTACTAAATTTAAGTAAAAGCTTTTTTTTTAAAAAAAGAATTTCATTATGTTATTAAATTTTTAATTGGGAACAACACACGACTGTTGCAATTAAAAATGCAAACTGTTATTTGCTTCTATTAGGACAGTTATTTTTGCTGTAATCACATTTAGTGCAGATTTTCTTGTCAACCTTTGAAAGAAACACCTAATTACTGACCTTAACTGTTCTAGATCAGTTACATTTCTCAGAACAAATAATTTCAAGGACGTGATAATTCATCCTGACAACACGAGAACCTATGTCAATTGTTGAAATTGTCGGAATACTCTCCTTTGACATCGGATCATATTTATTTTACAGCTGTCAAACCATTTTACCAAACATTTTTAAACTTGACATTGACCCGGACATATTTATCCCCACAGGAATTTCTCTGCAGTCTTAAGGCACCTGATCTAGCAGCTGCTGTCATTCAAGCCTAGGCCTTTGACCTAGTGTTTACTCTGCATTATCCACGTACGCGACAACAACAGGCGACATTTGCAATTTTTATCATAACGCATAACGTTTTGATTTTTTGATTTGGTTTTATTGTAATTTAAATGATTTATTTTCGTAATTTGCTCATGTTTTTAATTTTCTTGCCTTGTATCTTGTGATTTTTTCTTTTTTTTTTAAAAAAATAAGTTGATCTGTATAATGGTTCTTGTATTTTATGTTTTCCTTTTGCGATGCTTTTTAAATCACGTGAAAATTGTTTATATGTATTTAATTCTCCAACGCGCGTATGGCAGCTTTAACTTCATGAAAAAAATATGTAGCAATTTTAAATCAATTCAACTCATTAGTTTTTTTATTATTATATTATTTAAACGTAATTAAAAAAAATTGTGCAGATTCTATCTATTTTTAGTTAATAATCGTGCTGCAAGCTTATTAATAATTAACATTGGTTATGATACGAAGGAGAAGTTTAAATATAAAGCTTGTGTTTAAATATATTGCACACGCAATTAATCTTAAAATAGTACCTGTTTACACTATAGGTATAATATACTTGTCTGTGATATATTATTTCTAGTTAAAATCTTATAATTTTGTTATGCAGATTTAACACAGTTAAACCATAACTGGCCCGGTATATCGAAAACTCGCGTTAGTCGGAGAATGGGAATAATTAAAATAAAGCATACTTGCAGAAAATAAATTTTTTTTACTGAACAAATTGTGTGTGTGTGTGAGAATGAATCATATTTACAGACGATATAGACGGTCTTTTTTGTGAACATAAAGTGCATTTACACATTTTCCATTTAGACACTCCGAGGTGTGGTGTGGAAGTTTGAAGGGGAAGGGTGTCGTGCTCGTCACTTGTCCGAGGTTAAAAATTACGAGGTCCATTACCAATATCCCACGTGTTGTTTCCCATTGTGACGTTAATAAGCCATCACAATCTCGCACGTTAAATCTATCGGGGCTCAAAGTCCTCATGTTGCATGGTGTGGAAATTAGGAGAGGAGAGTGCCAGCTCAGATGTCGTCCTCGTCACTTGACCGTGGTTCAAAATTACGAGGTCCTTCGCCAATAGCCCTCGTGTTGCTTCTAGTGCGACGTAAATAAAAACTAAAACTAAAATATCACAATCACCCCACTTTCCCTTTATGCATCCATATCAGTGAGAAGGTTACAGTAAAGAACACATTTTTCAAAATACATAGATGAACTAAATAAGTGTTATCATGGGATAAAGTAATATTTACAGATCTCTTTTCAATCTAAACAAAAACAAAAAAAGAAAGATTTTATTTATTGTCGTGTAGACCGATTTAGATTATCCGCGGTTTCGAATTAAAGGGTTCTACTGCATTTGAAACTCATTATTTAAGCATTTTTAAATTGTCAGTGTTTGCTTATTATGGATTTTGTGGGTCACATAACCTTTATTTTGAATTTTTAAAAAGAGCATCACAAGTATTCTTATTGATTAATTATAGAACTTATTTGTATTCTTATCTTCCCTGCAAGGCCCCAAAAATCAATGCTTTCCTCTTAAGCTTCTGTCCATGTGCTTTAACAAACCCTTTCTGTTCCTCAGTCAGATACTAGTGTTATGTTGTCATTTCCTAGACAGCTGCTTTCCCAAGGAAAGAGGCCCGAAATGTCAAGGAAGAGAACGGTAGAACTGGTTTTCATTTAAAAGGGTTTTATGATTCATAACGTTTTCGGGAGAGTTATTATTTCATCCCTCTCATGTGTTTGCCAAACTTGATGCGGTTTTTATTGATGTGAACCAGCGAGTTCGTGACACTTGTTTCCTTTGCCTTATTCTAACCTAATTATTTTCTCTGCCTTTGACATTATTTGCCAGTTCAAGAGTTCATTTCCACTAATACTTGTCGGATGGTCTCGGGACTGGTCAGTGCTTTAGACGGTGACCTTCAAGGCTTCGTGCGGCAGTGAATGTTGTTTATCCTATCTTACCATCCCAAATGGAAAGAAATTTGGGATAGTAAGAGTTCAGTGGAGAAGAAATACTTTTATGTTTTAAATTTAGGATGAATTTCATTAAGAGTTTCTGAGATGAAAGTAAAAATTAATACCTGGATCGGGGAAAACACTTTATTTGATTGAACACATTTCCAATTATCGTGTGCGGTTGAATATATGCAGGCTATTCAAACGGATTCATCGATTTCAAAATTCTATATTTTAGAAAATAACGACACAGAATGGGTAAGTACCGTAATAGCCCGAATGTAAAGCGACACCAAAATTTTTAAAAATAGTAAATGGAAAAAAAAAAAAAAAAAAATGAATTTAATGCTACCCATTCATATTTACATAAAATAATTCAAAGGAAATGTAATTTAGTCAGATAAGCATTTATTGAAAATAATTTATAACACAGGTTACATGTATGGCAATAAAATTAAGTAACATAAAATAAATTAGGTAATATTTGGAAAGTAACAAAGTTGTTGCATTCCGTTACCTCGACCTCGAATTCTGCGCGAATCAATATTTTAACTGGAAATGATTAGTCAAAAAAGAAAAAAAAAAAAAAAAAAAAAACGTAAATTAAAATGAAAAGTGTGAAGATAAAATACAGGCTCATGTGGTAGTACTCATACAGATGGAAATTGCAGAAGTTTTATTTTGTGAAAAATAGATGACCCTCGTGTGTTCTTCGTGAAAAATTCACGAAAGCTTCCACCTGAGTCACGAAAGCTTCCACACAATTTCCACCTGAGTCACCTGATATGGCCCACGTGATTTTTTTTTTCCTCTGGGGGTTTGTAAAAGAATAAACAGTATGCGCCACCTTTATACACCAATTTATGGGAAAAACAACGGATTTTTGCTGCTGTGCTGTCACCACTGTCCCTTTACAATGTGTTTGACTAGAATTTGCATATCGAATAGTCATCATACATGTAACTAACGGAAATTATATCGAACACTTGTAAAAAGAAAGGTTTCGGTATTTTCACTTTGCATTCAAGTATTACTTATCATTCTGTGTCGTTTATTTTTGAAAACATAGATTTTTGAAATCGGATAATTCATTTTGAAAAAACCCTGTATTTTGGTTTGAAGTTTGGTCTGTTGCCTGTTACTTATTAGTGATTTTACGACATCCATACATATTTGATGCGTTGTGTGGTTAAAAATTTTGCTTTTGCGTTTTAGGTTCTAAACTGGGTGTAAAAGCAATATTAAAAATATCTATGATTGAATATCTATGTTGATTGATATATTTAACTTGAAATGAAGACGTTATGTGTGATTTAGAAAAAAAAAAAAAAATGTTAAAATAATTTCTTTTTTTTATGTTTGGGGATGATAGCCTAGCGATCTTTTATGATTTTGAGTTTCTTACCGGAATTGTTCAAATCTAGCTACAAATATAGCAAGGCTTAAATCTTACTAAAATGAGCAGTACAAAACGTACCGAAATACTTTGCCTTTTGTGAACTAATTTCTTTACTTTGCTGTCAATAAATATTCTATCGACAACACCTATACTAGTGTTACATAACATGTAAAATTTCTGTAATCTGTTTTTCTGTTGACTATTTATTTCTTCATACATTACCTTTACCGAAATTACCCATGCGTTTCAGGAACCGTTCAATTACATTTTCGATATCGATTAGAAAATTGCACCGACATCCACGATTGAGTGATTTACGAAATTGTAGGTATAATTTTGTTCGATATATAAATTTTTTTTTCTTCTCATAGTCCATCGGTGCGTTTTTAGTTGAGTAAAAAAGAATAATGTGAAATAAAAGATAGTTCTGTGAAATCGAATTCAATATCATACTGCTTGGAATAACGTGCAAATCCTTATAGTGTGACTGTGACGAGATATCGCTTTCGGATAGGTCAACGACTTCGCTTGTGAAATTCCACGCGAAAAACACAATTTTAATATTTTTTTTTTCGCTTCCATGTCTGTGTTGTTTGGAAAGAAGTTATCGAGAAACGATATTGCAATGCAATGCAATGCATCGTTTTTAATAGTTTGAAACGTGTCCGAATTTTGTGTTACGTAAGTATGTGGTTTGAAATGATACTGCTTTGTACATTTTTAGGCTACGTTTTAAAATTGTATATTTTCGTAACTATTCAAGTGGTTTTTATTGTTAGAGTTCTGTGTGTTGTATATTTTTAAATTGGTGTCATGCATTTATGTTCAGGAACTTTTTTGTAAGTATCATTTTGCTACTTCATTTTCACAATACGTTTCCCATATACTTTTTTTTTTATTTGCTAGTTTTTATTTACATATTGAAAGTGGGACTCTCGTTGTATTAACATAATATTTGAGCCTTTGATTTTTCAAAAAGAGCGAAATTAATGATTACTTAAAGTAATTATAAAAGTAATTTTCATCATTTTACCTAGAAATGTGCCCTTTATTATTGTTTTAAAAAAAATTAAATGGTTATAAATGCGCAAAAATATGACGAAAGTTTACAATCGCTATAGAAATGAAAATAATTGATCTCACGATTCAACACTGCCACTTAGAAACTAGAATCTTCTAACCAACAAATGTTTGTTATGTTTTAATGTATGATACCCTGTGAAACATGTACCCGTGTGAAAAGGGCACTGTGCAGAATTTACGTATGTAATACGTTTTACTACGTAAGTTTTTTTTTTTCTCTACTCATACAGAACATTCATTGCCTTAGCAAATTTTTCTTTCCGGTGCCCATTATTTTCTCCAACATATGTCTCCTCATACTCACAGATAATCCTGGAGGATCCTGTCTTGATGCCTGTTTTGTAGCTTTCAACGTGGATCGCTCGGGATTATGAATGTTTTCAGCGCTTTCAGGTATTTCTTCTGCAACCCAATGCATGGCTGCTTCGCGTAGAAAGGTTTGGATTATTGCACAACAAATACATTATACAGTGCACGGATAACAAGGTACATTGTTAATTCATTTGGTGGTTTTACGTAAGATAAAATAGTCCAACAAATATATCGATTAGCGCGATATCTCTGCGCCTTTAATGTATTTATAATAATCGATCACTGCTTTAGAATATGAAAGCGTGCTCCGCAAACGATGTGTGAATAATTCGATTAAGTTTTTGATTGTAAAAAGGTTTCATCACATACTTTACAACAAAACATTCCAATGCAATACTCAGTAATAGGAATTAAAGGATTTTTAAGCTATAGTCTTATTCATAATATGATTCTGTACATAAATAGAAGAAAATTGG
>BMAW01039961.1:171690-202286 GCA_019974015.1 Nephila pilipes
TTAATTGTTCTTTTGTTTCATATAATGAGATAGCCTTTTTTTATTCGAATATTGTTATATCTAATTTTTCTTGATTATTCTTTCCCAATTATTAGGATCAAGTACTGTGTATGCATCAGGTATTTATAACTGAATTCATTTTTTTTATATGTTTCATTTCGAACCGAAATAAATTATTGGAATAATCGATTCTCAGCTTGTGTAATCAAAAAATTTCGATACATTTTCCGTTCTTAATGTCAAATATGTACATATTTGCTTAACGGAAGTATTATCTAGTAATTAAGATGTCGATTTTTTTTTTCTTTCATGTTTTATACAGAAACAATGATCTATTATGAAGAATGAAAGGAAGCTTGTCAGAATTTGAATTATCGAATTATTTTCCATTAAAACATATTGTCAAATTTTATAAATAGAGAACGCACGATTGATTTCTAGTAATCCAGGAAAATTATTGATGTCTAAATGATCTCATCAGATACGATTGCAAATCCTGTCAGAAACCGTATCGATTCTTTTTGAGTGTATTAGATCGAGAGGGGGGGGGATATGTGGTAAAATAAATAAAGGCTGCTTTTAACATTAAGTACGTATTAGAATGAACTCGATATATAGCACGGGTAGCCATTGCGTGGCTCGCGATCTGCGTGCGGCTTTCGCAGGCGAGTCACCGTATGGATGACCGGGTGTGAAAGAACAGTCCCAATATAGCTCATGCATATCAGTAAGAGGCGACTAAAATGGGATACCGTCTGGGGTATAGCCGGACATCCTGCCCCTGGAGTTAATATCAGGGGTCTGTCAGGAGCTTGCCTTCTTAAGATAGGTACATGCATCATCACCCCAAGGCCCCCAAGTCATCTGTTTCTTTTCGATAAGGTTTACTGTCTTTGGTAAACACGGGTGACACGCCCCCGGTGTACCGTAGCGATTCATCTCTATTTTCGACTCTCGTTGTCAACCAATTTTTATCTTTTTTTTATTGTTTCAAACGTCTACGTCACAGCTTTACCTTATTTGACGCGGTATGCCCACGTCTGTCTCTGGATATTGCACCATTATAAATACTATAACTCACTCACTCAGGGCTGATGCACGTTAAATCTGTTGGGGCCCAAAATCCTCCCGTTGGCGTTGTGTGGAAGTTAGGAGAGGGGGATGCCAGCTCAGGTGTCGTCCTCGTTACGTGACGGAGGCTAAAAATTACACGAGGTCCGTCGCCAATAGCCCTCGTGTTGCTTCTAGTGCAACGTTAATAAAACAATAAACTAAACTAACAGGCGAATAGTGCGGCTCTTATGCAAATAAAAAATATGTGTGAAATAAGTTAAACTAAAGCTAGTATACGTCCAAAAATGGATTATTTTATTTTTACGAAGTTTTTGTAAACTTAAACTGACCAATGTTCAAAAATAATTTTATTTCATTTCTCTCTTGTTAATTGAGGAACTTATTGTTATTCAAATACATAAAAAAATTATTGTACTAATTGTACCAAACAATTTTGTAAAGAAAATCTTTTAAAAGTTAGATTTGCTTGTAATGCTTTTCGAATGTTATTCATCGTAGCAGTTCGCTTTAGCTCGTTTAAATGCAGATAAAGTTAAAACAGATAGATGTTTATTTTTAATAAATTTATGTGTTGAATACGAACTACTCACTATACGATAAGAAGTACAGGAAACTGAGGTTGGTCTGATCGCACAATCTTTGATTTTAGGGCATTTTTGTTCCTGTTTCCAAAATTCAGTAGTTGATCCACAGTTTTGTTTTACCTATTTCACTCCTCCATTTTATATTTAGGGAACAATTTTTGTAAAAGTGGGCCTTTTGGGGGTTGGAGAGGGTGACGAAAATATCGTTATATGCCTTACAGTAACGGTTACTAAGGCCATATTACTAGAGCAATAATCACGTGACGGAAAAAGTTGTGGTGTGGAAAAATTTACAAATTATTATCATTTTGGGGGAAATTGGAAGTATAATCTGAGAAAGGCTTACAATTTGCATTTGGCAACACTGAATAAATGCTTCTTTCAAATATTTCTTTCTCAAATGTGGCTTCCAAAGGCAGTGTAGCTGCCCCCCCCTCCCGATGTTTAGAATAGTTATTGAAAAATATAAATATATTTAAATCGTATATATACTGGCGACTTTCGGTTAAATGTAACAAATTCATATGTTATCTTTTAACGAAAGGGCACGCTTATAAAATATAGCTTCACTTTATTTTCAACACGTCAAATAATCACATTTGTCTATTGTAGAAAAATGCTATCGTGTTTGAATCACTATAATGATATATGTATTGAGGGAAACCACTCCAATATGATTTTTTCCCCCTGTTTTTGCAACCATATGCAATATTTTAAATTGAAGAAAGATATTAAAATTGTGTTTCGAATTTTTAATGAAGACATCTAAAAAAATAGAGCTAAATTGCTTCCTCGCACTTTTAATTCCGATTCAGTAGATGTACTGTTACTATCATCCTAACGAAGCCAATTCCTCTCAGCATATGTACCGTGAAAATTTTCCCCATTTCTGTATGTATTTTGCGAAGGAAAAGTATTGTACATGAGAGAGAATGACTTTTGTTGGGGTTCGTTTCAAATTGAGGGCAGGACAACGGCTGAATGAACGGAATATGAATAATTTTCCCACGTGAGTTTCAAGGAGAAGTTAAATAAGTCATGCATATAACGTAGTGAAAGGTAAAAAGCATACCCGTTCTCAAGGTTATTAGCCACAAACTTGATTCTTGTTTGGATTAATAAGCTGTTTTTTCCACAAATTTGTCATGTGATTGATTTTTGTTTTGTCCATTAATCTGATTTTATTATCTATACGTACTGTCAGACCCCCGTTAACATACGAGTTACTATGGCTTCTTCCATAAGCAATTGCTTGTGATATCACTCTAAGATAAAATGACGTCATAATTATAATTATTTTTTCTCCTTTTTTTTTTTTATGAAATGTAGATTGATTTCGTGGTATCAAGTCTTCCTGTTGAGAGCAGATATGAATACTTTTTTCTATTTTATGTATGTGAATCACTTTTTCTCGGAAAATGAAATGTTCCAGTTTGGATTATTATCTTTTTGGCACGAGATTATTTTCCGCATTTCGCGGTCAAGGAAATTAGCTGTATGCTCTTCGACCATTTTGTATTGGTCAAATTTTAAAAGTTATAATGATTTGTCTTTCTAATATAAATGATTTTCGTGAATATATATATATATATATATATATATATATATATATATATATAATTTGGAAAGGGTGTATTGATAAAAACAAGCCTTATACCATGGGTGCCTAAACTATGACCGTTTGAGGACCACACATTGCTAAATAATATATGGGTTGAATATTTTTTCAACAAATTTAAATAAAAATTAACACTATGTAGTTATATTAAAATAAATTAACTTCTTTTTATTACAATTTCTTTAAATTTGAATTAGATATTGTATAATTACGTATTTATTTTAAATTTGTAAAAGTTCTTTTTCATTTAGTTTGTATTTCATAAGGTTGGAAAAAGTTCATATTGATGAGATGGATGAATTTGCTTATGTTGAATAAGCAAATCGATATCGGGTTCAATAGACGAGGTTGCAATTCTTAATGCATTTTCAAGATGTTTGTCAGTGATATTTGTCCTATTTTTGACTTGTAAGCTTCATTCTTGGAAATAATTGTTCACAAATATAGGTACTGTTGAAAGCTAAAGACATTAATAAAGCTTGATTGTGAAAATTAGGATATTTATCGCGGGATAGGTAATCTTTATAAAACTCCAGTAAAAAAACATTCCCAAATTTTTCTTTCAGTTGAATGTCACTTTGCAGTTCAATGCATTCCATTTGAAGATTTGAAGGTAATTTATTTATTTCTAGAGAAAATGGAGTAGAAATTATGTTGAAATGCTCTTCATTTTTTCAAAAATTTTGAAATATACTTTCAAACTCTTGAATTAAATCAAAAATTATTACAGCATATTTTGCATATTTTGTTCAATTCGCAGGTTTATGTGCAGCCAAAGTACTGAGATGTGTCAAATCTTTTATTTTTATTTGATTGTGTCTAAATTTCAACTTTCTTTCAAACGCTGTAATTGTTTGGAACATATTATTAATAAATTGATTTTCTCCTTGAAGTCTCAAATTTAAATCATTCAAATGTTCTGTTAAATCTACTAAAAAAGACATATCTGAAATCCAATCTCCGTCTTCAAATTCATGCATAAGTTTCCCTTTTGTTTCCATAAACATTTTTATTCCAGTTCTCAAATCGTAAAATCTTTTAAACATTTCCCCCTTACTGAGCCATCTAAATAACATCTGTGAATTCAGTGCCAATTGCCTTAAGAAACTCTTCAAATTGTCAGATGATATATGCTCTTATAAAGTTAATGGTTTTTATAACAACGCTTAATACACTTTTCTATTTTCAAATTTTTCCACATAAATTGCCCTTATGTACAGTACAATGATATGCCGTAACGTAAATTCTCATGGCATTCGAAAATTCTTATGCATAATTCGAAACGTAAATTCTCATGGTATTTTAAGATATTTTTATTTCAAAATAAATGTCAACGAATCGATTATAAATGAAAAATATTGCAAACATTTATTTTTTTTTTATAAAAATGTGTAAATTTAAATATTTTCATAATTTGCGTTTGGGCCTCATTTTAGACAAGCATGCCTTATGCGATAGAGGAAAAATGCAATGTTATCAACCGAATTAAAAAAAGAAGGTAAGCACTATTGACTTAGAACTTTAAATATACCTGAGTGTACATCACGTGGATGGTTAAAAAAGGAGGAAGGACTCCGTCAGTTTGTTGATTAAGTTGATAATGATAATGGAATAGCCAAATGAAGGGCTAGGACAGATGAAACCGCCGTTCTTGATAAGTGTCCGATTTCTTATGAATTCTTCGCTCTCTTTATAATAATACTTTAACTCGTTGTTCACTTATTCCATCTTTTAGTGACATCAGAATATCGCGTGTTTACCGTCCATACTGTAGTATGCTGTAGCTTGTCATTGTGATATCATTTTGAAAATATTTATGTTTTGTTCTTTGTGTTAAAAAATAGGGTTCAAAAATTGAAAAGAGGGGATCATTTTGTTTCGTAAAAGGGTACAAATTTGTTCATCGACGAACGAAACTTGGAAAAAATGAGTTATGTGCAGTTGTACTTTTTCGCTCCATAAGTAACAATCTAGGGCTTAACTTCTGAAATCACGACCCCGAGACATTGTGAGTGATCTTTTTCTTTCCTAGGCGCATCACTCATGTTTATTAGAGACAAGTAAGTCTTTGATAAACATGGGTGATGCGGCCCCGGGATACTCAAGCAATTCTTCCCTATTTTCGATCCTCCGTTTTGCCAACCCATTTCCTCCTTCATTCACAGGATCACGTAGTTTGGTGCAGCATGGCCAGATCTGAGTACTGTGCCATTAAACTCCACCATCACTCATTCACTCTACAAGTAATATTTCGACTTATAAACTATGAATAATCTTAAGGCTCTCGTCTACCCGCCATTTTGATTTCGTGGACGTAATGTTAATCCTATGGAATTTCGACTTGAATTCTCACATCTTTACTATTTGGAGTATTTGTATGCAATAAAGTGCATTTGAAAGAGCAAAAAATAATCAATGCTTCTGTGGAATTACTTTTCCCCTAAGATTTTTAAAAATATTCTTATTCTTATTTTAATTATTCGTTTTTGAGCTTTCCGTTCTTTAAAGAATATTTTCAAATATTTTTAAGGATCGGAGCAAAAAAGTAATTCCACAGAAGCATTCATTATTTTTTGCTCTTTCAAATGCACTTTATTGCATTCAAATACATCAAATATTAAAGATGTGAGAATTCAAGTCGAAATTCCATAGGATTAACATTAAGATGATGAAATCAAAATGGTGGGTAGACGGGAGCCTTAAAATAATTTTGTAATTAATGGTTTCGTACTGAAGTCCCACCCCCAAATCTTCTCTCCGCCCATTGCTATATATGCTTCTTAACTTACGGCTACAGCATCCAATGGCAATGCGCGCTTTCGTAACTTTAATTTCCTAGTTTGTTTCGGCAGTTCCTCACTCTGCCGAAAGCCCAGGCGCTTGTTGCCTTGATCCAAACTTTGATAGCTCTTTCAAATTAAGTAAAAATTAATTAATTACGATATTTTCTTCTTTAATAATTATGATGAGAGGGTAAATTTAATTCATTAAATAGGAACCTCGTAATTTTAGCCGTTACCGTTGTAATTAATGGTTAATGCTTAAGTAAGCCATAAAAAGAATAGCCCCTTGGGTTGTTAGCTAAAATGGAGAATATCCGCCATCATTATTCATTCCTCTACGAATTTAAAGTATGTTGATTGCGAATGAATCTTGGATAAAGGAGATCAATGAAATAGAGCGGATATTGAATTTTATTTTTTGAATTCTGTAAAAATTTTAAGATTTACCTTAGAGATATAAATAAATATCGCATCGAGGAAGAGTTCTTCTCTATTGTGTATTAATTCTTCGCTTGAAATGCTTGTCCAATTATCGCTTTCTTTGTCACTTGTGAAAAATCGGAAATGAAAGTAGTGTTCCGATTTTTTTCCTTTAATGGGAAATAGCGTCAAATTTGAAATATTAAGACTTTTTTCGCTTCACGAAAGAGGAAATTGTGCAAAGCTTTACTTCGTGTAGTAGTAATACTCGTATATAACGGTATATACTTTTAAAAATAAGTTTTATACTGCCAATTTAAGGGAAAAAGCAACATGGCTTATCGGAAACTTGGATCTAATTGCATCTACATTGTTATTTATTATCTGATTTCAGGTAATTAGTACTTCTTGGTGTCAAGATGTAAACTAAATTAATCTTTATAAAAAATTAAAACCTCTTATTTCCCCTTTTACACGTTTCCTGGTTTAGATCGGTACATTTGGTTTTTAAAATAAAGCTTTTTGCATCAGTAAATCTTCCTTTGTAACAGGTTACTCAGCCCAATAAAATGTTTGTACCGTAAAAAGGGAAACAAATCTTTCTTTTCCTATCTAAAAATGTTTTTTTTTTAAAGTAGAGTTAGTTTCCCCCTCTTTTTTCCGCAACATTTCTATTTACAAGTGAGTAACTTAGGAAACTGTGAATCGCGCGCGTACCAATATGTTACTGATTCTTGTTTACATGGGTATGTCTCAATTTTTTTGATGATTTTTCACAGTTGTTTGAAATGAATTTTTATTTTGCTTGATATATAAAGATTGTGTGTTTGTGTCTAGAAATTTATGTAATATTTGGAAAGACTCTCAGCTTTATTTTATGTCCAGTCGCTATTGCATTTCCGGTATGTAAGGAACCCGATGAAAATATGGATCCAATTTTTGGACCTTGAATTCGGCTAGGAAGTAGGTTCCTCCATAGGTCATCCATCATATCCGCGAGCTTAGTAGCTGGTGATTTTCAACTACTATCATAGGTTCTAGTCCCCTTTTCATCAAAGATTCGTCGTGTTGAGTGATAAGGAATAATACATGTTAATTCGAATTAGACTTCTGAATTCTGAAATACCGTGGAATGGTTGCCAAAATAGTAAAGAACCGGCTGCGATATCGTCCATGCCTGGTGTTTTAAATTACGAGGTTCGTCCCCAATTATTCTGAGTATTCTGAGTTTAAAATAAGAATAATTGTACTTATTACCTTCTGGAACTTAAATTTGTAATTGGCAATATCGAAACCAAACGATTTTAAGACCTCATTCACATATGTGCTTCGCAGATATTTTATTTAAAAAAAGTATCTTTCATTTAGTGACATATTAATATGACATTCGGTAGAACTAGTAATAATATAATAACTAATATATCTTCGATACACGGTTTCTTATTGGTCATTAAAAAGGCAGTGAGCTGAAGCTGAAAGAAAAGGCATTTTCCCTAAAATGGGGACAAATTTGATCAGTGTGTGGAATGAGGAAAGTAATTTGTTTAATTGATGTAATCGTAATTTTTCACTCAGAAAATAAACAGTTTATACAAATAATGAAAAATCGTTGAATCATTATGTATATTAGTTAACTCATATAAATGAATAAAAAAGCGCAAGGGATAGTGTATTGAAAAGATAGGGCGCGTCGCCCCACAAAACCTGTTAATAAACTGAACACTGCTTTTTACCACCGTGACAATTGGATATTCCAGACCAATATAACATATGTCATTTCTTTTCTTTACATTAGTATTATGTAAGACATTCAATTCTGAAAATAATTCACGAGCCCTAATTTCACACAAGTCTTATTAAAAGACAGAAGTATATTTATAACTTAAGTCAGTTGTATATTCATTTCAGTTCTAAAATTTCTTTTTAGTTGTTACATTTCATTCAACTTCGAGGCATTTTTTTAAAATATAGTGACAGCTGCATTCAGTAAAGATTTCGAATGTCTGTTCTACATAATTTTTTTTTCTCTCTTTTATTCTGTAAAGTGAAACGATCGTTCCGGCTTCGAACTATTTGTAAACAGTTCCGCACTACTGAGTTATGGAACGTTTTTCCTTAAGCTTTACTGTTAAAAATAAATAAGTAAAACAAAAACAATCGGGCTCATTTTTGTTTCATGATTAATTGAAAATTTTCGTCCATATCCAGCACACCTTTCTTTGATTCGTTGTTTGGTTTCATTCCAATCCTTTGTTGATGTATGTGCTCTGTTCTGTGTATGTGTGATTCATATTTTTTTGTAGGATAGTCAACTAATAGATATTTTCCGCTGAAATGTTTAAAGAAAATAATCGCGATTTAAAAAAAAATCGTCTATTTAGGTCAGATTCGGTTTTATGTTTATTTTCAAATTTGACCTTCATTTGGTTACACGTGCGTGAATCATAGAATAGAGATTATATATCAGATTAATAAGATAGCTATTCTTTAAAATTTGCTTTTTGAAGTTAAAATCGAGGAAAATTTCGAATAATAAAGTTAAATGTTTAATCCCAATGAAATATTTTTTCCCTCTGTTTTGTTTATATATTGATATTTACTGTTTATTTATTTTTAATTTTTTCTATCAACACGGTTTACCATTTTTGTTTTAAAATGCTGCCGGATAAATGTTTGAATAAGATGTTAAAAAAAGTCTGTAAAAAACGAACTTGAAAATTATACCTACATCAGTTTTACCGTATGAATTTCAACTCGTTAATTTTAAACGATGTTTTGTTGTACTTTAGTCTCATTTGTTTATTTTTTTGTAATGTCTGAGACTTTTTGTTGTTTATATTTTTCTTCTTTTACTCTTATTTATTGTATTTTTAAAAGAATTATTCTTAATTTTAATCGTTTATAATTTCAATTCTTTCGAGACAAGTTTTCGTTTTGAATTAAATGTGTTTTTCACTTAATATTGTTTTCTTAAGGTAAAGCACACAATGCAGCATAAGTACATAATTTTACTTATTAGACACCCTAAGTACAAAATTCTAAACACAACCACTACTTATATTTTAACATATATTGAATTTTTTATATGGAAATATATCACTACAATTGTGGTGGACGGTTAGGAACTTGTATCCGTGTGTGTATACAGAAAATGCAGAACACATTGTTAATGCGTGTTCTAGATACAAAATAATCTAGGACATATATTTGCGATGTATTCTGTATGTTTTCGTCAGAGCATGCAAAATGTCATGAATTGGTTTGTCGTGATTAATGTATTAACATTGTCGTGACAAAATGTAGCGGGTTTTTATTGACCTTCATATATTTTCCATGCGTATGATTTTTAGCTGATTTGTATCCATCAAGCACAGTGAAAGTAATTTTTGACATCGTATGGGATACCTAAACAATGGTAAGTATTTTTTTAAAAATATTATTTAGTTCTCTGAGTTCCGTTTAATTTGATTAATCGGGTGTATCATTTGTATAAAGTGTAATCTATCACTCTTTCCTTAGTATTTTAATTGAGCGGTTGAAATACTTTGGGTCTTGATCTTTATGCTTGCAAAATGTTTTTTTTTATGTGTTTTGTAAAAAATTCGGTGACATATTTTAACATGGCATATGTTTTTGATGAGATCAGCCCAGTAAAATGAGTAGGAATTTTCTGTAACCTTATCTTTTGATAAAAGTGCTTTTATATTGTTGTTTCTTAAAATGTTCGTTGGATTAGATTTAAAACACACATATGTCGAGCAGTTCTTAGGCTATCAATTGACGTATTAAAGGAATCTTGAGAAATTTTAGAAAATGACTTAAAATTTATTTTTAAAACTATTTTGATTTTGAGTCACTCTGTGGCTACTGACATCGCAAATATCATTTGCAAACTGTACAGCAGAGGTTTTAATATACAATTTTGTTGGATACTCAACTATGTAGGAATTTTAACCAATGAACAAGCGGACTCAGCAGCACGATCATCGGCAATAAACTCTATGCAGCTTGCAGTCATGCTACAAGACATCACTTGCCTCATTTTAATAACTATTAAAATGTCATGGCAGGAAACGTGGAATCAACAAACCAACAACAGATACCACTCGGTAAAACGTGTAATTGGACCATGGCCTAATGTTTCAATGCAGAGAGCAGATGTCTAATTTCCTCGCCTTCGCTTTACCCATAAACATCTTTTGTTTGGCGAGAGTCCTCCCGAACGTCCTTCCTGTCATGTCCCATACACCCTCCATCATTTTCTCATTGTTTGTTTGGCGTTTCATCAAAACCGTATCTCTTTTTTTTTAATTCATCTGTTTTAAACTTGTCTGACTTGGTGGGGGAAAACCTCCACTATAACTTGTTTGCATTTTTATAATCAATTCGACTTTAATATCAAAATAAGGAATTCGACCTTTTAAAATTTTTTTCTGTTTTTGTATTTTGTGTATATTTTGATCTTAATGTGATTTTTACGTAAAAAAATGGATTTGTTTAAATGTGTGGCGCATGCTGAGTCTACTCTGGTTCTTGCGCCAATAACGTCAGCACCCACTCACTGTTTTTATGCTGCCATTTTTGACATGTGTTCTTTAAGCTAATTTTTTTTTAATGAAGCTTATTTTTTTGAATATTAAGTACTTAAAACAATTTGGATATTGCCGAGAATTGATATGGCTCAATTTTTAGTAGTTTTAAAAATACTTATAACAATGCTTAAGTATGTTGATGCGGCTGTCTTTGTGTAATGTTATAGAATCGAATTTTGACTAGGAATATATTATGATTTCATTAGCAAACGGAGAACTTCATTTTATTCTGTTAATCCTGTTGGCTGGAATTAATCAATTTTTTTTCCCTTCATGCTTCATATTCCGTTCTTTAATGCTGTAATGACTATATATAATTTTAAAGATACAATATGATAAATTGATATGTATGTCATAACAGCGTGATTTTATATTGTTGGAATATTCTTTTTGAATTCGTGTTTTGGTCGAGCTCTTTAAATTAGGGAAAGCAACCTCGTCATGATAAATAACCCTTATATGGTGGAACAAAAATTGTTTTAAGTTCAAGTAAGAAATTCATTAATCTATTGCTTTTAAGGAAAATCGCTATATTCTTCTCATTTCCTACAGTAAAGTTCCTGTGTTCACGCATTGAACAAAATGTCTGCAGAATAAGGGCAATTATTTCGGTTGATTAATTTGTTAAACTTTTTTTTCCAGCCTTTTTTTATTATTATTAATCACCATAAACACCTTCTGGCCATTCTATCCGGGATCAGATCGTCAAACCGTGACAATTTCTCACAAAACGGGATGAGTGTTATATTTTGAATGTGGATAGGAAGACAGTGCCAAATCATACGTAAAACGTCAGTTGAAAGGGATTTTCGGTTTTAAAACTTCACAAAAAGATTAGATCATGAATTGATTTTTTTTTAAAAAAAATTGATTATTGTATAAGCTAATTAAATACAAGTTTTTAAATTTTAAATTAAAAAAAGAAATCTGATGTATTACATATAAATTTTTTGGTATTTGTTTATTTTATGCGGAAGATTGGGCAACATGCACTCGCAAATTGTATTAAAAGAAGATTTTGCTTTGAAAATATTTTACCGAACTAGCATCAAATTTTAACGATACTCGAACTGATAATTGTATTGTTAATTTACTGTTAGTTTTCCATTAGGATTAATCTATTTCAAATGAGGACAGAACAAACACATTTGAATATTTTTTTTTTAAAAGTTAAATTTGTAAAAGAGCAAAACAAAAATTTGTTCCGAAAAAAAAAGATTAACGTATTTTCATACCTTAAGAATTCTGTTAATAAAAGTAAAATAATCGTCTGCCAATGAATCATTATTTTTGAAATATTTCATTTATATAGACATGGATAGCACTTTTAAACATTTTCATTGCTTATAATTATATGTATTAGTGTTAAATTTTTTCTCATTTTTAGAGAGCCAAATACGGTTGGTTCTGAAGATACATGATATGATAAAATAAGTAACAGTTCAGTAAAAAAAAGAAAAAGAAAAATCTTTGTATAAAATTTTTTTGTGTTTCCAGATGTTCGGTTCTTATTGTTTATTATACCGAGACCTACATTTTGGAAATTTTAGTTTTCGAGTTTTTATAACTCATTCTTTGTGTGCGGAACTCTTCAAGAACAAAGTTAAAGCAATTGTTCTTTTTTCCATTTGAGTATCTCCTGAGGCTTTTCGTGACTCACGATTTCACACCATGTATCTTCTTATCAACAATTTTTAGTTCCTAAAGTATATTATTGTAGAACTCTTAGTATTATCGTCACCTACTTAGATTGATGTATCCTTCTAGTTCGATTATTTACTAATTAGACTTATAAAAAGCTTTTGATTGGAATTTAGATTTGTTCGATGATTTTTTAAATTTTTTTTTTCTTTTTCTTTTCTTTTGAATTTTGAATAAGTTCAATGTAAACATTTATTTTTCTTTGACAGTATTTCCTTGAATATTGCATGAATAAATGAAAATCAGTTAATTTTGCTTGTCTTATTATTTTTAAATTTTTTTATTTGTTTGTATGCGTATGATTATATATGTAAAACATCGATCATTTGGCGTCAGTTGGATGTTTTCGGAAATTCTTTAACCCTATAAAATCAAACTTCTTCGTGAACCAAAATAAAACCTATTACGTAAGAAAGTATCATTAATACTAGCATGACGATAAGAATGCGAATTAAACATCAATCATTACATGTTTTTGAGTAAAAATTCTCCTCTCTTCTAATTTCTATTTGCTTCTTAATATTCCAAAGAAGTAAACTGAATAGCACAAGACATGTTGATTCTTTTTTACTAAGCTGGTTCAAACTTGTTTATCCCTCTTTTTTTCTGTTGGCAATCTTTTTTAGCAGCCTAGGAAACACCAGCTATAATTATCACCGCTTGATTTGCAGTCTAATTTAAATAACGAACCAAGGCGGTTATCTGTATGCACCCTACGCATTGTGCTTACGAAATGCTATTTATCATAATTGAGCCCGAAGATCTACTGTGCGTCGTGTTACTATAGCCTTGACCGCTAAGTCCCTGGCATTATTTTATCCATTTGTTCTTGTTGCATAAATTTATTCCGAACGAATAACAAGAGATTTTATCTTTGGTTTACTTTTGGAGTCTGGAGTAAATTAATGTGTGAAAGGTTTTAGAAGCAGATGTTTCTCTGCTCCTTCCAATATGCGGTTGCTTGCTTTCATCGAGTTAAAGAGGTTCCCTTTCAAATTCAAAAATGAAACTTAGAATAATATGAGGAGAAAACAATGTTGTTGGAAATTGATTATGTGGTGTGTTTTATTGTGTGTTCATATAGTGGAACCTTTGTTTAATAAATTGAGGATGGTTGTTGCGTGTAAAATACGGTTCAATTGTGTAAATATTTAAAGATACTAGAGCGAAGATGTTCGTGTACTTAAAAGTTGTTGGAATTTTAGGCGAAGTGTTTATTTTTATTTTGTTTTTGAATCAGTTCAATTTTCTGCAAACTTGAAACTCAAGGTTTTTCTAATTGAAAAATGTGCAAATATTATACAATTAATTTTGAATTTCAGTAGATCAATAATTTTGCGTGCTTATGCTGTGGAATTGAATGAATTTTAGTTACATTTAAAATCGAGTAATTGCGAAAAGTTTGTGCTTAACGAAATCGGATTATAATTCAATATAGAATTTTTAAAATAAATTGTTTCATAAAACCCCCCAAAAGATTAAAAACCAAGCAGAAAAACATTTACACGATTATACAGTGTAAGTTTTCCATGGTAATACACTAAAAACCTCCCTATTTCTCACAGAAGCACCTGATATGCTAAAATAAATGTGGGAAACAATGTAATCGTTATTTAATATTAGGTTAAAATAACTGCAAATGATACAAAATGTTTGTTATTCTAAATATAAAGCGATTTAAAGTGATATACAATGTTTGAGATTCTAAATATGAAACGGATGAATAACTTCTAAAGGCTTGAATGATGAAATGAAAATAAAAAGGAAAAAACTAATTGTGTATACCTATTTCTTTTTTATAAAATACATTCATAATTTATTTTCTGTATCAGATTTAAACTTGCTTCTGTTTTACTAATTTAATTTCAGTTATTCATATTTCAATATTATAGATGTTATAGACTCTGCTTTTAGCTGCGAAAGTTTTGATTTCGCGTTTATCATTGAAAATATTTTAAATCCTAGATAAGTTATTGCTAAAATAACAGATAACTTATTTTTCTAAAAACAAAAGAAATCGTTATTCTTGTGAATAGATTTATCTGATAATTATATATAAATAAACAGGAGGTAATATTTGTGAAAATAACCGACACATTTTCGTTGTATGTGTCATACATTTCAAAGTATAAAATATTGTAAAACTGAGATAAATTGTTCGATGTGCTTTTTTTTAAAAAATAGTTTTATTATTCATATAATCGTGTTTTTCTACGTGAGAGGTATTAGGTTGCCTGCAATGTATCAGATTATCTTCAAATGTAAATATTTTTTCCTGGAATTATTTAGGTTTTCGCATATTAGCTTCTCACTTTGTTTCATTTTTGAAAAAAAAAAAAAATCCATGTCGCAATTCTATTTTACTTCAGGCTTGTTTAAGAAACATCCGATTTTTTCGTTTGATTATATCTCCAGGTAATGCTTCATTGCGATTCAGTGATCTGTAAAATTTTAGCATGAATGTGTACTTTTAATCATGATGTACATGTTTTTGTTGCGTTGCAACCATATGTATGCTTTGAATGGTGAACGCAGACTGTATTCTTAATATTCGCACAAGAAAAAGTTGAGACGCGTACAAGTTGGAGGGCAATGAGTTCGAGCCTTATTTTCTTTTAAAGACCATCGTATAAAATAATGGAGAAATACTACTCATAAAATACAATTCTTTCAGGAAATTATAACGTGGAGAAGTGAAGAGTAATGTATTAGCTAGGCTGCGTCCCATGTTCTTTTAACGGTATTTTGATATCTGTACGAAGAGGGGGGCATAAAATTTGAATTATTACTGAGAAATAACCAGAACAGTAAGATAAAATTTATTCTGCATATTAATGGATCCTTATGCACATAATGTTCAAACTACAGCAATACAATACCTGTCTTTTAAAACATTATGCACTTAAGGATCAATTAATACTCAGAATAAATTTTATCCAGATATTTCTTACTAATAATTAAAACTACCATACCTTATAGAATGAAGACCCAAAGATGCTTTAAATAAAATAGACGGCAAGCTGGGCAGCCTCGCAAAACTTGCTTAAAATGAACAATTATTAATGTAATAATATATAACACATCAATCAATAACTCCCGAGACTAACCCAGAGATGGCGCTCGTAGTAAACCAGTAACCAGGTCTTTCTAGAGTACTAACCTTTGTGAATAAAAAAAATTTTTGCAAAAAAAATGTGGTTTTCAATGTTAGACTCGGGAGTTATTGATCGATGTGTTATATACACGATCATTTAAGCTGCCATTTCCATATGTGATGTGTAAAAAAATTTTAGTATGTGTTGAATTGAAAAGTATTTATATGTCTTTGTTGTGGAATGATGAATAATAATAAACGATGATAAGTACCTGCACTTTTGTTCTTTTTTTTTTGTTCTATAAACAGAAGCTGATGAAATGATATAAAAGATTATACATAGGAGAAATTCGAAACTTTTTAAAAATATTTTAAACTTCTGTTTTCAAATATCATTTGATTTATTTGTAAAAGTTTTTACTTTCAATTTATTCCTAATATTTTATTAATTAACATTTCTCAGTTGCAATATCTTTGCCTTCTCTACCATTTTATCAAAAAACGCATTGTAAACGAAATTCTCTTCTCCCGTCATACCCACTTCAAAAATAAATATTTGATATTTTGTAGAAGAATTATTACTTTTGAGCATTTCAGTGCTGTGCTGGGGATACTAAATGTTACTATGATAATCAAATGTCAATGTGCGTTCCATAATTGATAAGCTACATAAAATATATTAATAATATTCCTAAAAGTGTTAGTATGTATTGGCGAACTCGAATGTTCATAGCTCATAAATTATCGATGAAACTGTATTGTAACTTTTATTACGACAAGGTACATCGTAGTTTATAAACCACATGTCGCACCGTCTCGCACCTGGCGTAAGATACCGTGTAACGACCTGGAATAAATAAATAAAAAATATATATATTATATGTTCTGCTTATCCTCTCTGGGGTTCCCAACTGATTTATCCGTGATCACGAAAACGCTTTATGGTTTTTCTGATGCGTCGGAGGCGCGGAGTAGATATTCAATGTCAAAGCTCGGCTCTGTGCCGAATCCTTCAAGGACATCGTTTACGAGAGAAAGTAAGACGCATAACACGTAATGAGAGTTGTACGGAATGTTCAATGTCATTCTCAGTCCACTCATTATTATTTAAATTAATGACATATTCTGAAATAATGAGTTCTTTACGCCTGGATTTTTAAGGCGTGAAAAATGATGTAATTTGTTTGTTTGTACTGATGTTGATTGTAGCTTACATATAATTGTGTGTGGAATATTTGTCTTTTAAGGTGTTGGGGTTATTATAGTAGAATGTGAGTGCAAAAGATCAATTTTTTTTTTCCTTCCAGTGCTTCTTAATGAATACAAGGAATGATTAATGGTATAATTCATCTTCTAATTAAAAAAAAATGTTTTTAAGTTAGGAAGTGGGGATTTGTTGGAAGATTAATGTATTAAATTCCAGTTTTTTTTAATGCTGCGCATGTGCTTATTTTCCGTATTTCATTAGTCAAAATATGTTAAAACTATTCTCTATATCCCGTTCACCCCATTACAATGAATGGGGCCGTGGTAGATTGATGGATTGTGGTTTATTATGGTCAGATTTCGAGTTCGAATATCGGTTTTACCAAACCTGTTGTGTAGAATAATGTGCTGTATATAAATCCTAAAATTCTCACATTAGTGAAAGTAGAAGCTTTGAAAGTGATGCATTACTTCGGGTGTCTTTTTTGTTTAGTTTTGTTTGAAAATAACGTGAATTGTCATCGAAATCTTTTTGTGTACCTGTAGTGATTATAAAACAGCATTTTAAGTACTGAACGAGGTCGTGGTTCCGAGCTCGTGGACAGCTATGTTTCGTTCGAGTCACGTGCTCCAATCCTTGATTCCTTTATAGATCCGTCGTGTTGTGGTACTGATGCACGTTAAATCTGTCGGGGCTCAAAGTCCTCCAGTGGCGCCGCTTGGATGTGAAGGTGGATTTCTAGCTCAGGTGTTGTCCTCGTCGTGAACTTTCACCATTACAACACCAATGTATATCAATTGATTATTGAATGAAAACTTAATATGTTGTTCTTCTTTAATTTTAATTATAGAATGTAATTTATTCTGTAAATATTAGCCATTTTTTTTTTTAAAAAAAATCTATTTCAAAATGTTACTGATTTGAGTACCATGAGATTAAAGCTGTCATCTGAATGTCTGATAACGTAATTCAATTTTATTACGAATTTGTTTCAACTGTCATATATAAATCCAAATTAATCTTATTTTCTGCATACGATTACAAACATTAAAAATTCTTATTAGTAAGACTTGGTTACCCTCGGTGACCATTCCACGTGATTGGAAAACGATCGATTCCTAAATCCAGGCGGCACCTTTTGATTTGAGACGTATAATTAAGGTATTAGTGCCTTATTTGCAAATCGGATCAAACACATGCCGATTTCTGAACATTTCATTTCCTCTCCCTTTGGCTTCAGCATCCAGACTTCGAGTTAAAATCATATACATCTAAAACTTATCCTCCCCCTTTCCATTTTCGTTCCATCCCCACTGATTCCAATGTGTGTAGGATCAGACGCGCAAGACTAGATAAAAAAGGAGACCGTAACCTGTTAGTTCGATCGACCCTTGGTGCACGCTCGGGCAAGTGCGTGCTTTCCAAACACCTGCTTGCCCAAGAAAGCGTGCAAAGCGTCGAACGCGTGCTTTAATGCGGCAGGTATTGCAATATGGGTGGGTTGGTTTACGACGGCGCATGCAAGGTGCAGCTGTAGTTGAGATTTAATACCCCTGTTGGGGAACTAACTTGTATGGTGTTTCTTTTTTTTTTTTTTTTTTTTTTTCGAAATCCTGTAGGGAAAACTGTTGGTACGATTCGTTCTCGTGGGGCTACGTCATCGCCGGATGTATTAGCTCGAACGTGCGTTTTGGTTTCCTATTTGCAGGCGGTTTTTGATATGCTGCTGTGGTTGGAGACGATCGATTCGTGAAAGTTTGGGAAATTGTTTCACTTTTTTTTATATTTATTTCGTACGTAATTCAAATTGGTACTCACTATTGTTAAGTTCGGGATAATAGAAGGGGGAAATTATTAGATGGAACAAATTGTACCTCTCGACGAATGATTTAGGAATGATATTACATGATTCATGCATCTCACTTATTCATGAGTTTTTGGTGTGCATTATAGTCAACATGAACTATTAATATCGGTGACCGGATTGGTATTCCATTTTGGAAGTTGTCTTGGATGCTTTCGATTAAGAATGAGTTTGACATATATCGATCTTGTTTCAGATGATTTAAGATATCCGTACACCTTTAAAACGTCATTATAGTCAAAATTTTCGATTTTCTAATTTTAGTGTCAGTTTAAA
Source organism: Nephila pilipes (assembly GCA_019974015.1). NCBI lineage: Eukaryota > Metazoa > Arthropoda > Arachnida > Araneae > Nephilidae > Nephila > Nephila pilipes. The sequence goes on from BMAW01039961.1 coordinate 190,904, forward strand.
ATTTAAACACTTCTTTCTTTCTAATAGCGTTAGAATTTTGCTTATACCTTATTTAGAACTTATGTTACTGGAATTTGAATTTTACTCGGTATCTAATTTTTAATTGTATTCGAAAGTTTGTTTTTGATTTTTCTCAAAATGAGTTTTCACGACATATTCACGTATGGCAACGTAGATACCAGAAAAAGTTATGAACCAAATTAATTTAAATTTTGAAATATCTTCCTTATATAGATTTTAAGAACCCTTACTACTTTCAAGGTTGTAAAGTTGATATATTTTTTGTAACAAAGGTGTAAATCCTGTATTGTTATAACTTTTATTTTTTTATTTTTCATTTTTATTTGACTCGAAACGCAATAAAAATTGTAGTAATATGATTTTCATCATGAAATTAGTACGAACCCCAAAAAATGTTAGGATGAATAAGATAACATTTACAGAAAAATGATATTTTTGTTTACTTTTGAGTTATGCGCGTTATTCTGATAATCAATTTATGTACTATTTTCACCATGTTTTCCACTCAAAAAAAAAATTTTTTTTTTTGAATTAAAAGCAGATTATTAAATGTGTTTTTCATAGTTTTAGGTTATATTTAAGCATTAAAAAATATTTTGACGGTAAATATCGGAGTATTTCAAAAAATTTTCTCCGAAAGTGTACGGATACCTTAAGGAGAGATAGTTGCAAAAAGTTATTGACTGGGTCGAAGTTAAAAAAAGTTATTGACTAGGTAGGATATGAATGTGCATAAACATTTACAAATCAGTTATTTTTTTTATAAGAGACACAATTATTAAGCAAATTAGCCTCGAATACAGTTTTATTTGGAAGGGGTATTGTAAAGTTTTAATTACACCTAAGAAATAACTGAGATATCTGGGTAAAATTTATTCTGCATATTAATTGATCATTATGTGCGTAGTAGTTTAAGTTACAGATATTAATGTTGCCTTCTTTGGTTTCAAGAAGTCTTAAATTGAAGTAATTTCCTTCATGGAAAAGATAAAGAGTTCAATTTGCTGAGTTCTGCAGTGACGGCTTTTGAAAGCTTGAGAAATGCCAGGAGTTAAGTATAACTCTGGTTGGTGATTATGTAGAGAGGTCTTATAAATAATTATTAAAAATTAAGTTGCTGTCTCGATTAGTTTTTAATAATAAAAATTTACGTTGCCTTGGGGTAATAATTACAGCTTTACGATTCTGCGGGTTACTTCAATATCGGCTTCAGCAAACCAAATAAATCAATAGTAATAGCTACAGTTTACTACATTATGTACACAGGAATCAATATACGGAATAAATTTTATCGATTATTTATTGGTTATTTTTTAGTAATAATTTAAACTTTGATACTCCCTCGTAGCTATTGAAATTATGTATTGATTTCCAAATGTAAAATGTTTTCTGGTTGTAGTGTAATAAATTTCTATCTAATTTTTTGTTAATATTGGTTAAGAATTTCGGATCATGATCAAATAATCCCACCACTTTAATACACACAGTGATTGAATAAAAGATCATGTGACTATGATTTCCCCACATACTATTCGTTCATTTTGTTCTTCATAGTTTTAAATAATTTATTCTAAAGTTGTTGAAATGCAAATTGAACAACTTCTATAAAAAGAGGAAATAAAGCATTAAAAAACGTTATCCATTTTATAAAATTATACATTTTTCTTTATTAATTTAAAGATCGAGGGAATTGTGCAAAAAATATCGTTGCGGAATTGATACGACTAATAAATATAGGCTAGTTTGTACGAATGTAAACAAGCCTGCATTTAAAATGCTTTATGTAGACATTTCCTTTTCACAAATAGTCTATTTAACTTTATAATTATATAATTTGCTATTATTTATGTTCTCTTTAAACTGTTGGGTTACAGGTCATTGAGTTCACCTCAAGTAACGGGTTTGTTTAGGGAGAGGTACGTGTTTTTGTAGTTGAAATGTCAAAAGTCTTGAGAATGATGTATGTAATGCGTTATGGTTTTTCTCAATGAAGCGAATTAGAAATTTCCACTCCCAGCGACATTGTATGCTTTTAAAATAAAGATACAAAGAAACCTTTTTTGATTAAAAATTCCATTAGTATGGTAAAATGTATCTCTTCAAACTTGTTTTGGAATTTATATTCTTTGGTAAGAAGCGAGAATGCTTTTATTTAGTGATTTAATTTTTTATATTTTCCCTCTATCTAGTAAGTGCTGAAATTGTTGCAAAACTGTAGGCCAAAGATGGCCGAAAAAATGACTATTTTAAAAATTACTTTTTTTTTTTTTTTAAATTTTTCAAAAATATTGCTGCAGAGTGAACATTGCTGTAGTTTTATCGGTACTTGTCTATTATAGCGGCGACCGATGATTAATCGCCAATTGACTAAGAGATATCGCCAAGTAAATTATATCAATAGATAGGCTTCACGAGTTTGGCGACGACTTGGCATAATCATAATTTGATGGGTGCCGCTATAATAGACAAGTACCGTTTTATCATACAGACGGACTTCTTAATCATTTTTTGAAGGAAAAAAACAACAACTTATAACAATTCCAGTTATTTTAAATTTTCTTAATCTAAATGATCAATGTCTATGATAAAAATAATATAATAAATATAAGCAGCTTATGAGGTCCCCCCTCCATCCATCATTCAGAAAAGACCAGCCTTCAATATTTCATTTTTAGATATATTTCCTTTTGTAAACAAATTTCTGTGTCTTTTTTAATGTTAAAGAAATATAATTCTAAATTAAAATATTTCTAGTTTTTTAAAATTTTAATGTGTATTGATGATAAAGGTATGAAACAGGTATATTGTAATCAATCATTACGTTTCATATATGTCTAAAGGGGATTAACTGTTACATTATAATGCATTATAATACAAGTGGAAGTCAACTGAAGATTTCACCGAAGCATTTCGGGAAAGATCAAAATATAATGAGGGGGAGGGGAGAATTTAATCATGGAAGTGTTGCGGAACGAGGTCAGTCCACAAAAAATAATGAAAGTAAATAAAGTACGGATAAGTAGTTTTTGTCCCCGTATAGGGATTCTAGAAATCCGTTTGTCGCTCTGAAAATTTCAACCATTCTTTTTTACTACCGAAAGTGATTTGCTTAGCTTCCTCTGCGAAATAACATCTTTTAAATGTGCGTGAATTATTTTTTTTAATTTTTTTTTTCTTTCTAAATTGAAGCATTAATTTTGAAAGGTTAATTATCGTTCAATTACTAGAAGTGTAAAAAGTTTTTGCGACATGAACTTTTTGTATGAATTGGGTTGGAAAACGTAATATTTGATTTGATTGGAGTCGGTTTCATATATAGTTGTTAATAGTTGATGTGAAATATGAATTATTACTCTTTTTTTGAAATAATTTACAATTTTTTTTCTTCTTCTGGGAAAATGAATGTTATATAATTTATTTCAGTCTGCCGCTTTCTGATAGAAGCAGACAGGAAAAGGCCCCGCTCTGAAGTTGGAAGACTACTGCTATGTAAGACTTTTAAGATATTGTTTTTGAAATATTTCTTGATGTATATTATTTTTGATTTTTCAATGTATTCTGTTGAAAGCATTGATATTCTTCATGTGATTGCCTATCAAATATTTATTTTCTATCATTATTGTTCTATCATTATTCTTTCTATCATTATTGTTTGAATATATATTCGATATAATTTCCAGATTTGTGTTGAAAATTTAAATATGTGATTGAAACTGTTCAAAACCGAAATACTGTTGGATTGATGATTTACGCGCTTGTTTTATATCTGGGAGAACCTTGAATTGAATCTCTAACAATTTAATTAAGATTTTTCCATTTTTTAAAATTTTATTTAGTTTTAGTTTATTTCTTATATAATGTGCGCTTATTTCGTAATAAATACAGCTACTATTCTATCGTCTTTCCTTGTGGCCGCGGTAGCCTTAGTGGCCATGATCGCGGCCGGCGATTTTTGTCGAACCGTGATGCCATTGAAGACCCGCCATGTAGCCGCGGCTGATACGCGTTCAATCTGTCGAGGCTCAAAGTCCTCCTGTTGGGTGATGTGGAAGTTAAGATAGGAAAGTGCCAGCTCAGGTGTCGACCTCGTCACTTGACCGAGGCTCATAATTACGAGGTCCGTCGCCAATTGCCCTCGTATTACTTATAGTGCGACGTTAATAAAACCAAACTGAACCTAGCGTCTTTCAGATATAATTTTCTATAAAATTAATACTGTTGTGATGCTAAGAAGCCATTTACGTTATTATGCCTTACATTATGTTACAATCTCCAAATAGATGAATCTCTGAATCTGCCCCGATTATTTTCGGAATTTTCACGCAGACGAATTTTCGAATGTTGATTTTTAGTGTTGATTTTGCACTGAGGATACTTTTTCGAAACTAATCGTCTGAAATCCTTCCCCCCTCCCCTCCCAGAACTGATTGCTTGACCTCAATAGATCGTTCGTTTTACGCAGTTTGAGAAACCACTTCTCTATATTGTTTTTAACTGCATAAGCTCTAGAATAATATTATATTTTCAGCTCTTGTGAAACATTATGAATGAAATAGCTAATATATAATGTTAAGTAACTAAAAAAAAAAAGTAATTATTTATTTATGTACTATGTACACGATATTTTGAATAATTCAGGTAAAGTTGTTTTTCCATTGCTTTGATTGCAACATATACGAGTCTGGAATGAATGAAAATACTAATGCTTTCGACTTGAATATCTTGCGTATTTATAATTGTTGTAATGACCGCGGCAGCCGAGTGGTCTTGGTCTCAAACCGGCTTGAGTTTCGAGTCCTGATGCCACTAAAGATCTATCATGTAGCTTGGCCGATGTGTCGTCCCTACACTGTTGCTCAGAATTATGATGTCCCACACCAATTGCCCACGTGTTGCTTTCATGTGCGACGTTGACAAACAATCAGTTATTAATCACTGTAAATATTTCGTGGTTTAATACATATATTATTAATTTGTATTGTAACGTACTGGTATCGTTATTAATATTATAAGAGACATAATCACTCAATAAATAGTCGGGCAAGAAAATCTTTTAACTGATTCTCGCTTTAGAACATGCACTATCAAAATGTATGACGATGTGAAGAGCTTACGTAATTGCTTCATTAACCAATTATATTTGAGAAATCTACTTATTTTAGTAATTGAAAATAATAGAATTTGATGAAATGGATTGAATTCCCATAGACTTCTGATGACTGGATGTGAATCAGGTATATACTCTCAGAAGGTCACCGCATACCTATCTGCATGTTGTGCCCAACTCCCTATTTTATCATCTCTTATCACTGATCCCTCTTGTACCTCCATTTTCGCTTTATCTGTTCATTTTCCATTTGCTGCACTTCTTATGTATAAGTAATGGTAATTTACATAAGTTTCGGTTCTTTCACAAGGCTAAGTTCCAAATTCAAATAACGTAATAAAGCAGCCCCAAAGTTAGTGAAAAAGAAAATCACTAAGTGAAAAGTTAGTGAAAAGAACCCGTTGCTTTTGATAGCGCATGAAGTATTAACGTAATCAGTTAATTATACGCATGCTTTAATAAAAAAAAAATTTCTGTTATATTATAATATTTTCTGAATAACTTCATGTATTTCAAACTGATAAGGCAAGCTGTCTAATTTCGAATGGAGAATGCAGAACAACCAGCTGCTTAAAATATGAATTATTGATTTTATTAAGATGCATTTTCCATTTAAAGAGTTTGAAGGGATCGGTTATAAGAGCGCTTCATAGTTTGCAATGCACTCGTCAAATTTGGGTTTGATTGCGATTCCACCAACAATCGTCCAGCATTATAGTGGTTCCTACTGGACGTTGAATCGAGCTAGGCTTATGATTCTTCGTGTAATGTGGGAGTTTGGCTAATGAGATACCAATCGATATGTTGTCTTTGATGTGAAAAATCATAAGGCTCATTTCCAGTATAATATATTGCCAACTCCCTTGTTTTAATGCGGTGTCAATATCATAATGCAACAAATAAACAAGTTGTTCAGTTTGTTTTTTACTTATATTTTGTTGAGGTTTTGCAAATCGAATAACACGACTTGTACTACAATTAAATAGAAGCAAATTTAATCATTTGTAAAATAGTTGCATTCGACAAAGCAACATTCTAGTTCTTTTTCAAATTTTTTTTTTTTAAAGTGATTCTTCCTGTCTCCATTAATAACACAAACCCCGAAGTATTATTTTGATTAATGGCTCAAAGATGTATACCAACATACTTGGCTTCCGGCTGAAAAATTTAAATACAAACCGCATCGTCGAGGAAAGAGAGTGGAAAAAGAAGCAATTAACCTTTCACGTAATCCCAGAATGCCTCTGGTGTTGGAACAAGAAAAAGTTAAATTTTCTAGATCTAATTTCTTTTTAATTTTGGCTTCGAGAATTTTAGTGACGCTGAGAAAAAGACCTTTAGTTTGACTCCAGAAAAAAAATATGATGTAGTTAATAAGAACTTGTAGTGTCAGAAACCGCATGAAGAGGACAGGAAAAATGAATACATAAAAATAATAGTATCTATATTCTTATTGGGGAACATTTTTAAAAGGAACGCTTTTTAATTTTCTGATGTTATTTTAATTGTGGATAAATGACCTCGTGGTAACGTCTAAATGAGGAAAATATATGAATAAATTAGTTTACCGGTTAAAATGGTATCGTTTTAGATAAATAAATAATTTGTAACCGTGTCAGACGTGATAGAATATTTTTTTTTATGAAACAATTATAGATCATTCTTTTTTTGTTTTTGTTAATTAATCGTCTGCTAATTCGTATATTATTTTTTTAAAAAATTATAACACAAGGACAATGATTTAAAATGACTGGTTGTCAATTCCGTTTATTCTTGACAATTAGTACTTCGGAAAATATAATTGTTAATTGTTTTATCTCTTGGTAGAACGAGTTGTGCTGGTGGATTTTTTATTGCATTATAAAACTAATTGGTAAATGAGAAATCGATTCCGCTTATGTATTTGAATTTATTTTAAGATCAGATGTCAATTGAAATGATGTAGTTTTTGGTAGTTAAACTAAGGTGACCAGATTTTGACATTCGAAAAGCGGGACACCATTGACGGGAGGAGGGGGGGGTTTTGATTAAAAATTTGGTACCTAAAAAAAAACTTACCTTTGGTACTTAAATAAATTACTTACCTAAATCATATGAATAGCTTATTTGTTGACATAACTTGTTTAACTAGCACGCAGTACCATGTGTATCGTATGAGAGACAGTTACAAAACTCAATATGCGAAGGCGTTACATCGTGGACGACCAACTAACTCTTTACAGATCTGACCCTTCTCTACGTTTCTAATTTTTGTATAAGATGTAATTCCTTTGCAACAATGTTCCAAACGATGCTAGATCGCTAGCGGAAAATGTCTCCATAAGAATAAAATCTGTGGTAGTGTACTTTCTTTATTTTACAGCTACAAAATATTTTCGTCTCTGCCAATGCCGAAAAATACCACTTTTTATTAAGTCCAAACAATGGTGGTTGTATTCTAGGAACTGATCAAGGCGAACTTTGATAAGCAGTTCTCAACAATTATTAAAGTTTAACATTATAAAATTTACAAAAATAATATAAAACTCATATCCTGGTGAAATAGCTCCAGGGAAGCCGAAAACCGTATATTCCCTTCCCATTCCCTAGCTTGTCGTGCATTCTTTCAAAAATTAAGACTTTCTTAAAACCCCTGCGGGACGCGGGTTAAATTGTTAGAAATCGGGACTGTTCCGCTGGACGTCTGGTCACCTTAAGTTAAACAAGCTTTTTTTTCTAAAAAAAAAAAAGACTTTAAAGGATTCATTTTTATCCGTTTCACCAAAATTTAATAAAAAAAAAAAAAATGAAATTCGTAATTATTTTTAAAAATGAAATTGTGTTCAGTTTGCCTTTTCTTGTTTACATTACCTAAATTAAATTTGTCCTAATTTATTGAAATGAATTTTTTCCCCCTTAAAAAAAAAATACTCTTAAAACTTTTTTGCCCATTTTCGGAGAAAATAAAAGAGTTGAACGAGTTTTTTTGAATCGATGCGTTCCGAAACATCGCCTTTGGAAAAAGGCTTCCGTTTCAACTTTTCTATGTTCTTTTTTTTTAATTCAAGGCCAATGGAGCAGTTAACCCAGAAAAATTAAAAGAGGGCTAATAAGCCCCAAGCCAGAATGGCATTGTCCTATTTTTGTCCATTCTTAAAATATAATACCTATTATATGCGTGGGCTTATAAAGCAACTTCACTCTGAAATGCCTGCAGGTCTGTTGAAGTACCATTTTACCCGACTGCTGTTCTTGCGCTTACCATTGTTCATATTTTCCGAGACGCAGGATTTCCAAAAGTATTCGATTTTTATCACGATGGTAATTACAGTTGGAACTTATTGTTTCAACCATGATGGAACAGCAGTGTTTCCTACGTCGTTCCAGATGACTGCTAGATATGATAGTTCTTGAATGTAATAATAGGGGGAAGTGTTGCAAGGGAACGGATGTGTTCGTGAAAACCGCTTAACCTGTCAGATTATTGGAAAGTTCGAAATTTTGTATATTAATTTTACACCGTTTTTGAGTTACAGGAAAGCACAAAATTATACCTCTTTCTGCATAACGGAAAAGCTTGATGAATACGAATCGTAATCTCTGTTAGTGTTGGAATATATCGTCGTGTTGTGTATAATGAATTTTTCTGGTCACGTTGGTATTTTGAGCCTGAATTTATTCCAGATTTGAAGTACAACAATAGCTGTGTGTGTGTGAAGTTTTGAAAGCAGGGTGTGTATGCAGTTTCGTAAAATAAGCATGAATTTACTCGTTAGAGAATAAAATTTGAGGAAACATTGCTTTTGAATGCTTTATCTACTAAATGCAGACCCGTGTGACGACCGGGAATGACAGAATAGTCCCACTGTAGCTCACGCATATCGTAAGAGGCGAATAAAATGGATACCCAACGTGGGGGCATAGCCGGGCACCCTGCCCCTGGGGATTATATTAGGGGACCTCAGGGACTCGCCTTCTTCAGGAAAGTACGGGCATCATGACACCGAGGCACCTTGCTGATCTTTTTCTTTCCCATGAGGTTTACTGTCTTTGATAAACACGAGTGACGCTTTCCCGGGATAGCCAAGCGACCTTTCTATATTTTCGACCCTCAATCAACCAATTTTGGCCTCTATGTTCACGTCTAGACCACAGTTAAATCTTGTTTGGCGCACCATAGCCACATCTGGCTCTTGCGCCAATAATCTTTACATTCATTCACTCACATTCTACTCTATGCAGTGTATTGGGTTTTTTTCCTTCTTCCAATTATTATGTAGCAAATATTTAATATATAATAACAAAGACGTATGGAATATCGGCTTTCATTTTAAAGAGTAAATTGGGCGGACCGTTCCTGAAAAACTGTCTGGAAGAAGCATTGGAGTGATTTGTGACAAAAAGTGGAGAAATACTCCTCAAATTCAGTATTAATCAATAAATAATTAAATATGATCTGCTTTGGTAATGTTGTAACCATTTTATTTTTAATTGTTTAGATATTTTTTAAGAAGTTGTATGATTATTCAATTGTAGCAATTAAAATTTTTCTAAATTTTTTTTTAATTGATTAGAATAGATTAGCAAAAATAGAATTCTAACAATTACTGTGATAGGATTGTTAGAATTCTTGAAAAAAAAATGTAAGAGTTAACATTTTTCTTTCAAATAATACTTCTGCATTTTATTCTTCTGAATCGTTCTATTATTTTTCAAGGAATATCAGCTACATTTTCATGAAATATTACTGTGTCAAAGAGATGCTTGCTTATCGACCGAATGTATAATTAAAACATCACGTTGTCCTTTTTATGTGTGACGATGACATAATTTATCGTTGAGGTTGCTATTGTAACGACAAATAGGTTATTCAATTTGAAATTTTAATCGGTTGATTGTCAAAACATAAAGCCGAAGGGCATTAAAAACCTATTTAATTTTATTCATTTGTTTATTTTATTTCCTTCTCTATCGAAGTCGTGACTGCTGAATAAATCAGCAGTTTAAGCTTAATGCGATCATTTGTTTTTATGAAACGGATGAAAGGATCGTGTTGTCTTTCAAATATATATTTGACATTTAGGGAAAAAATTTGTTTAGTTCGGAAAATTATTTATTATTATTATTGGTTGATCTTGCGCGCTAATTTTAATGTAATTACTGATATATGAAGATAGTTTATTCTTTCTGCTCTTTGAAACGAAAATTACTCCTCTCTTCTGCTATATTATGGTACGTTTATAAATTGATCATTAATGTGTTTTAAGAATTGATAATTTGTTTCGGGATAATCCTTTCGAGTTAGAATCGAACATAGTATTTTCTCGTGAGGATACTATATATATATATATAAACCTGATATAAAATTTTAGTAATAGTTATGGTTACTTTTTGTAGCATTGTTGTTGTTAATATCTCATTTGCGGCCTAGGGGTCATGGTTGCGAGCTCATGGCCGTCGTTGTTCAGTCGAATCGTGGGTTCGAATTCTGAAGACCCATCGTGCAGAGGCTCACTAAATCTAATGGCCTCGTATTAGGATGGCGTGGAAAGAAGAGTGTAGTGCCCAGCTCAGGAGTTGTCCTCGTCGCTTAACCTGAGATCAAAATTACGAGGTTCGTTGTCAGTAGCCCTCGTGTTGCTTCCAAGTGCGATGTTTTAAAGTAATCTGTCTCAACTATCAAATCTCTCTCTTTTCTTTGTAATCGTCTTTCGATCCTGTGATTATTACCTTAAATATCTAAAAAAGACTCTTCCGTCTAGTCCTGGAAAACGCCTTAAATTTAGCTAGGGATTTATAATCGAGATTTAAAGGGCACTATACTTTTTTTTTATATTCCCTTTTACTTAGACCCCTGGGGATTATATCAGGGGACTTCAGAGACTTGCCTTCTTTTGGTAAGTACGAGGCATCATGAGCACGAGGCACCCTAGTGGTCTTTTTCTTTCCCATGGGGTTTACTGTATGTCTTTGGCAAATACGGGTTACTCCAGCGATATTTCTCTATTTTAACCTTCCTTCTTATCAGCCAATTTTTCACTTATTTTCAATTTTTTCACCTCAAAACCACAGTTAAATCTTGTTTAGCGCAGCATTGCCACATCTGGCTCTTGCTCCAATAACCTTTACATTCTCTCCCTCCCTTCCATTTAGAATATGAGGGTTATAGGACATATACGAATAAAAGATTGAATTCAATATGCAAGAGAATGTGGAAATGGAAATGTTTTATTATCAAAAGGTAGAGTTTCAAATTAAATTTAAACAAGCCGAAAG
>BMAW01039961.1:202296-324060 GCA_019974015.1 Nephila pilipes
TGGAAGAGAATTTTCCCATGTGGTGACCAGATGCCCTAATGTAGTAAGTTCTACCAAATTACTGTTTATTTATGAGCTGCGCGTGTGTATGTTTTATTTTTTTTAAAACATTAGTTCTTAAATTTAGTGAATGAATGATGTATTCTTATTTAAGTGTGAAACTAATTGCTTATATAACATGTATAAAGTTTCTAGCGTAATATTTTTAAAATAAAATTAGCATATGTTTCTGCTTGATTAATCAAATTTTTATTATGTTGTTTTCACTTTTTAATTGGCATCAGCTTTCGTAACGTAATCTGCGGAAGTGAGAAGATGGTGGAACTTGTAGATGCAGGACATAGTTGAGTTATCCGAAGAAAAAGGCATTATAAAAAACGCAACCTGACATCTTGATAAGATCTTTTGCAACGAGTGCCTGTCATATGGATAAAATATATGACGGATAACATTTTCTTTTGCGCGATGTACTCTTACACGCTCACCTTTTTCATGTATCTGCTTAAGCAGACCATTTAACACCAATGAAATTAGAGTTTTTTTTTTTAAAAAAAAAAAACATTAATTTAACTGACAGGTGATGTTTTGTACTTGGACAGGCTTTTTCATGGGACATCATAAAGCCGTATTTCAAAATTTATTCATATTATGAGTTGAGCTATTAAAAAATTGATCCAGTAAAAGAATAAATGACTTTTTGATTGCAAAAGACATTTTCCTACAATCTATTTTATTTGAAAAATTTCATTGTATTGCTATGGATAGCAAGTTAGTTATTATTATTAAGACTGGCGAGTTCTATATTTCTGCTTTGATTCGGCCACGGTAACCGAGTAGTTATGGTTGCGAATTCTTGGCCGGCGTTGTTGAATTCTAGGTTCGAGTTTAGATGCAGATCCATTGTACAGGGGAGGGTTGATTAACATTAAATCTGACGGGACGTCCTCACGTGGGTGGGATGTATTTGTGGTGAGTGGTATACCAACCCAGGTGTCGTTTGTTTCATTTATTTTGACTGTCGTTCAAAATTATGGGGTCCATCGCTAGTAAACCTAATTTTTCTTCATGAAGTGCGATATTAATTAACAGTCAGTATCAAATCCAGTGTTTGTCTTTCAAGAAAATTTATTTATATACTTTTACACATGCTATGTTCAAAATTCTTTACTTTTTAAAATTACTCCGCGTAATTGTTCCGATATTTTTATTTCAAGACCTTTTCTGGCATAATCTGGAACATACATCAATAATTCCTAAATATGGTTATTCATCCACCAAAGTTAAATGAACCAAGGTTTATAGATTCACTTTTATGGCTCAATAACCTAATAAATTCTGTAATGTCAGTGCACCTCCTAGACTATTAATCGTTTTACGTGATATATATAGTGTGCATATTTGAACTGGTCAATGTCTTTGAGGACTCGCATTTAACCATGAGATAATTCTTAAGAACTGTTAATAAGATGATAATGATCAAACGAGAAAAAAGTAATAAATAACGAGTCATTCCTGTTGGACTGAGGAAAGTGTGGAAGATCATTACAAAGTCACGAACTTTTATCTATTTACCGAAGACAGATTAAGTATTTAATATTCAGAACGCTGGACACCACTTATTTCACTACCCATCAATAAATGGAACATTAATTCATGATATCCTGTGACGGCTTTAGGCCTTTTTTAGTTACCAAAATACTTTCCTGGTTACTTCCCCGTTTTCTGAGTTTCCTCTTGATTATTTGACGCCGGTGGACTCGATAAACACTATGCAGGCTGTGATTGGACAATTAATGTACAGCAGTCGCCTTTTGACAAGTGAAAATATGAATTGCATATGTAATTGCTGTCCACGGGGTAATTGAGTTACTTGACTCAAGGAGTAGGTTAAGGTTATCAATACAATCCATCTTTCGTCGAGGTTGGGATCAGTGGACTTAGGTTTGTCGGATTTAGTTGTTTGAGATTATTATTTAGATTGTTTAGTTTTAGGCTATTGGGAAAAATACTAATGGTCTACATTCACGGGGGAAAAATTGCTGAAGCTGGACCTCATTTGATGTTTTTGCTATTGAAATTTTATATCCGTCTTAATAAAGGAATAGATTGGGAAAATAATGTGTATCAAAGTGGTTCATTAGCACCGCTTCAATTAATTTTATATAGTAAACTTTATATTAATAGAAAAAAAAAGTGAATAAGGCAATGCACCTTTTTTTTTTTTAATGAGATGAACGATGCGAGAACGTTTTATCTTGATCAGTTGACATTAATCCTTTAATTGCTTTGTAATTTCGGGCAATTTATTCTTCGGTTACCTGTATTTAAAGCAATCAAAAAACAAATATACGTATTCAGTGATAGTTCAAGTTTCATTTATTGATATTTGCCGAATATTTAAATGAGATGGCAAATAGAGTACGCCTCGTGAATTCAGATTAAGAACTTTATAAGATCCTTAAATAAAACCACGCAAGTCATGTTTCTGACATTGTTATTATTAATATATAAAAGAAAGGTGTTCAGTATTCTTAGAAGTTTTGATGGATTTAAATTCTTGTTTTCTGATCATGCGAATGTTATTTCTTTAAACTTATTCAAAACCATAATAATTTTTTTTTAATGTTATGTTATTTGACAACTTTTAAGTTTTAAAACGGCAAAAAATGAATATGCAAATGTCATAAAATAATAAAGTTGAATTTTTGTTTTAGGAATTTAATACATGAATAATCATGAAGATGTATACTTTTTAAACACGGATTAAAAATATGTCTAAATTTTTTTTATATATATAATAGTGGATTGGAGGTATTGGATTGTGAGTAAACAGTTCTAATTCATCCTCAATGTGTAATTAAAATTAAAAATTACGCTTTTTTTTTTTTTTAAAAAAAAAAGTGCGCTTAAAAATTTATAAGATATTATAGCACATATTTTAATGACGGATCTGGTCATTCTCAATTAATTTTGGATACTAAATAGATTGTTAAATATATTCAAAATAGTCATGTTCTACCAAAATCGTAGTTATTACTTTGAATACTATTTTGCCACCTAGAATTTTTAAATTATCATTGCATCTTCGAGAACCTATTCTGCAAATATTTCCATTTCCGGCTGCCGGCCATTTTCCAAAAAGTAAAATTCACGCAATCCATGCTGTGTGTAATTATTGTATTATTTATTCAATATCGTAAAGAGAAAAATAATATTTAACAGGAGCTTAAAATAAATTTAAATAATTGTAACGGTAAAATTATGTAACAAGGTTTTGGGCTCATGGAAGGAAATATACGTTTCAAGCACATTTACATGCGCTGATAACGAATATGAGTTTAAATGTGCGCCATCATATTGGAAATTTCCATAAATTTTCATCATAAATTTTCAAATTTTTTTTTATAAACTGAACATTAAATATATTAAAATCTAGCTGAAATATCCGTTCTTCGCATGTGTGAATTTTAAAACTCAACAGTCATGCTAGTGAGTATAAAATATCTTTAATGAGAGCTCTCACTTCCAACATGGTGCAAAGATAGCTCTTAAGCAAAGGCATTCATTATCAATAAATTGTCCTAAAACGATACTAAATATCCATAATAAAAGAATTATTTAGCTCCGCAAGTGATTGATAATTTTAACCTTAAACTATATAAAAAGGTTAATAAGCAATCTGAAAAGCTACTTGACAATATTAAACGCCTTTCCATTCAGAGCAGAGCTGTATAAATTTTCAGCTCTTCCGACTCTGAACACTGCTTGTAAAATATCTTCCCGGGCATTATTATTTGTAATAATTTCCATGAATCTACATGTTTGTCCTCGCAGTAATTTTATCAGCTCTAGTTTCTCACTTAATAAACGGCAGTGTCTGACGAGAGGTAAACAGAACGTCCAGACCGTGTTGCCAAAATTAAAATTCATTTTCTTAAAGAATACTTTTTGATGATATATTGGGAAAAGAATCGGTACTTTTGTTACAAAGAAATAAATGGGAAGAAGTAGAATAGACCATCACCGTCATGTGACTAATATGCATCAAATTTATGCGCAGTGCTCACAAAATATTACTTATCGGTTGCTTTAATTTTCAATTTCAGAAAAGTATGAAGCGAATTAATTTTTTTTTAGGTGAACATCATCATGATACATAGTTTCAGCGCAACAATGTTGTGTTTTGGGGTTATTCCAGCTTGGTACTATGCCGTCCACACGCACACACACACACTTTTTATTAATATAGGAAAAAAACTGCAGCTCCGTTTCTTTTCTTAAAAACCGATTTCCAAAACTCAAATTGCGTTCAAAAACTCATTAAATGCCCATAATTAGAGTGGAAAAATTTGAGGGGAAATTATTACATCTGTTGCTAAACACAGAAAAATGGTGAAAGGAGTGGTGAAAAAAATATCCCTAAAAATAAATTTGAGGATTTTTTTTTTTTTTAGTGGAAATATGCTGCTGCTCTTTCTACATACCAGCGGAGAACTTTCAAAAATTTTGCCTATGTGTGAGATGGTCCTACATGAAGTACTTTTAGATTAGCTGCATATACTGCGCTAAGTCGCGCTCATTAAACAACAAAAGGAATCGAGAATACTTCCTCTGTGTTATTATGCAATAACTATCTTAAAGGTTTGCAGCTGTAAAAACATGAAATTGCTGTGTGAACTTCCACAGAGAAACGAGCGCGACTAATTGCGCAATTAAAGGAACGGATTGAAGCGGAAGCGTTCTCTCCGTTCGAATCTTTTTGGGAAAAGAGCAAAATTAATTTACGGCAGGACTAGCCGGAACGAAACCGTATTCTGGATCAAGAGTATTCTGTGAAGTATAAATGGAATAAGAATTAAAAAATAAAAAGACGGTAAGGGTAATATACGGGATCCAGTTTCAGTTCTTCACAAACAAAACGGCGCATTAGACTCAAAACTGGCGTGCGCTGAAATAGTTTATTGCCAACAGTTGACATGTTCATCGAATTCTTCATCCAGGACATGGTTTATTGAGTTGGGAGTCGATGACTGCGTTGGGTCTCAAAAACCTACTCGTTTTTCGGAAGAAAAAAAGCCACAAGAAAATAAAACAGAAGAATGTACTTTATGTCGAATATGAATCATTTATTCCGTCAGCTTTTTATTGATCTATCTCTTATATATGTTTACTCATACGGAATTTTGAGCTGCGTTTTAGGTATCGCTGAAAGAACCTGTTAGGCATAGATACGTAAATCAGTTAATGTAGATTAATCGTTTTTGTTATGTGCTGCGTATGTTCCAGAAGAACTAACTATTCATTTTTCTTTTACATTGAACTAAATTAAAGGTAGAAATTAGGTTTAGTTTAGTTTTTTATTAACGTCGCACTAGAAGCAACACTAGGGCTATTGGCGACGGACCTCTAATTTTGAACCACGGTCAAGTGACGAGGACGACACCTGAGCTGGCACCCCCCTCTCCTAACATCCATACCACACCAACTGGAGGACTTTAGGCTCCGAACAGATTTAACGTGCATCAGCCCCGGCTACACGGCGGGTCTTTGGCGGCCAAGGATCGAACCCGCGACTGAACGAAAACCGCCGGCGTAGAAATTAGGAGTTTCAGTTTTATCTTGTACCATCAAAAGCGCCTTTTAAACTACGTCAAAGTAATTCTGGGAAGATAGGAGAAGAGGTCACTAATGCTTTTAAACACTATGGGGCCCTTGAGGCCTTACCAATACAAAAATACATTTTTGGAAGTTCGCATTCCGACTATTGAATTGCAAAATTTTCAACTTTTTCCATAATCTGCTTTTCAGTAAATTACCCTGACAACCGGTGTGTTAGTAAATTTCAGAAAATTCTTTAAAACCCGCACTGATTTAATAGATTTCCTCCCTTCTCGTTGACATTAGGAGAGGGAGGGGTGCTAGCACAGGTGTCGTCCTCTCACTTGACCGAGGTTCGAAATTACGAGGTCCATCGCCTATAGCCCTCGTGTTGCTTCTAGTGTGACGTTAATAAAAACTAAAAACAAAACCCTTCTCGTTGACAGTACTCCAATTAAAGGTTTTCTTTATGGTTTTGTGTGTGCGTGCCAGAAACGCGGAGTATCATGCTGTATTTTTGTTGTTTTAACTAATATTCTTTTCTTTCGTAATAACGTGATTGCAGGTGTCGAAGGGCATTGGCAATATTTATTGTTCAACGGAAGGTCCATTAAAAACAATATCGAAAAAGTACCGGTAAAAATGAGGCTTAAATTTGCGATTTATCGGGGAACCGGCTTGCCAATGTTGTAATCTTTAATGCTGACCGCCTCTTCCGGAATGAAATCGCACAAAAATGTTCAAGAGAAAGATATGGTCCATGGTTAAAAGTAAAAGACTATTCTTAACTAGCAAAACAACAATAATTCTGATTTTGCAATGCATATATTAAGTGTTATAAGCAATGCAGTTTTTTTTATTTGTAAATATAATTTAAGTTACAAAAATTTCTTTAGAAATAAATAGTTGTAAATAGTAATTCAGTATCTATTTTATGCAACTTTCCCAATCGTAGCACATGTACAGCATCTAAATATCTTCTGTTTCGCATTTTAATTAGTATTGCTGCTTTTTAAAATTACTTGAAGGATTTCGAAATTTGTACGTATGCTGTATAATCCCCGGGATTTAAGCAGTTTTATCAGATCTCGTCTTATACGTACTAAAAATTCAATGGAGGATCAACCTCGAAATGTTGACAACTTGGATCATACCACATAATATTATTATTAATTTGATCTCTAAGTTGTCCAATTAAATTAACTTAACGTAAAATATTGATTTTATTTCTATGTTGAAAAATATCTTAATCTTTTATTATAAGTACTCTCCCAAAAATGTGAAACTACACATGTTTCAATCGGTTTAATTTCACTTTGTTTCCACTATTTTAATTTTTTTTTTTTCAACATGATGAGCTTCTCTGAAGTGTACGTATACTACGAGTGATGTACATATGCATTTAAAAGCGTGGACGTTGAATAAATTGAAAAATATTTATCTGTAAAATTTTTAATTGGATTAGAATGCTATTCATTTGATAATGCATTTGTCATTTTTTGAGAAACATTTCAAGTGTATTGAGGGGGTTATAGCCAGTGCGGTAAAAACTCTTAAAGCTTTCTTTTATTATTAAAACAAGAAGCAATGTGCACTTTTAAATATTTGAGAAAAAATTTCTGAATCATGAGAAAATTAAAAATATGCTGATGTTGAATTATTATAATATATGAGATTTCTTTTACTCTATTCATTTTGAATTAATTTCATTCTTTTTCTAAACCTTCGCAGAAATTAGATCCCTGCATAAATATGTATTTTATAGGCTTATTTCCTTATCTTGACTTCATTTGTTTACAGTTTCTTGGATGGTCAATTTATAATTAAAAAATTAAAAAGTTATATTCAAAGTTTTGCAAAGAACATATTTAGCCACCCAAGATGCGCTTTGTTTTTATAATTAATTATTAAATTACTCAAATATATATTAGAAATTAAAGTAAACGATGAAATATCGAGAAATGGACAGTAGCAAACTTTTTCGATACTAAAATTAAATGAAACGATAAATTATTAAATTGAATTTATTTAAGCGAAATGTAATTAAAATTGAAGCAAACGATAAAAAAATTGAAAAGTGATCTAGAAACCGAAAAGTGATCCACCTAAAACAATGGCCCCTTAGATGGCTTATAATTCTGTAATTAAAATCTAATGTAAATTGGTAAGCTTTTATCGCATCGAAGTTTCTTGATTATAGTCTTATTAAATTACAAATAGTTTAATGAGGCTTACCATTCTTCAAATAACTCCCTACTCTTAATAAAGGAAGTTCATTTGATTCCATATGGAAGTGCGGTTAAATACGTTGTAAAAACTTCAGTCTAGCAGGCGAGGTTCGGCTTAGTGCGTGCAGAAATCGTACGCTTATGTTTTCCGCTTACTGCATAGGTGGAGCTAAAAAGAAGCTATTCATCATTTTTTAAGAATAAAATGAAGCGGTTAAATGTTAAACCACAAAACTTTTTAACAAGGTTATATTTAGTAGTGAAAGCAAATTTAATATGTTAGGTTGTAACGGTCTGGGAAGAAAAACATGTAATTTTTTTTTAATTAAGAGAATTTAATCCCCCCAATAGGCGAGTTGAAAGTATATCTATGATGGTATTCTGTGTAACTGTTAGTCAAATTGAGGAATTGTTAATTAGTGGTTTCACTGACAAGAAGATTTTATTATTGTTTGTATGAAGTAAAATGTTAAAAATATAGAAAACTCGTCTTCCGATTAATCAGCAATGTCAGATGTTTGTGTTAGTAGAAAAGCTGTTATGATACTATACAGAAGTCATTTACTCCCCCCATTTTTTTTTTTAATATTTATATATCCTTATAATTAGAAAATCACGCTTAGTACATTAATTATCAGTGGCGGAACCATCAACCAAGAAGTAAAAATAAATTAAGTTTTCTAAGAAAGATATTCGAATAAAAGTTCATCTGGTTTCTGAACATTTTTTTTTTTAAAAAAAAGTTGTAATGCATTTAACTATAGCAATATATGTATAGTTAAAAACGCGTAAACATTAGATGCATTTGTTATTTTGGAATTAGTTCGGCAGGGACGTACCGAGAAGTTCACCGCCCCAGACCTGATCACGGGGGTGGGGCTCCGAAGAATCTTAAATTTTTAAGTTCTATGTGGGTATATAAAAATACCTTTTGTATTCTGGGTGGAGGCTTATGTGAAGATGTGCATTGTTTTTGTTTAAAAGTTCTAATCTCGAAAAATAATAATGACAATAATTGTCAGAAAAGTTTAAAAAATTAAAAATGGCATTTTAATAACGTTTTTAAATGTATGTTTGTGTGCTAAATGTAAGTGGTTTCCACTTTAATCTTGAGATTTGTTTTTTCAATCGTTTTGATTATTTAATTTTAATTAAAAGTTAATTGTATAAATTTGTGTTCAAATTTCGTATGATGATCATTCCAATGTGGGGGGGCAGCGATTTTTTCCGCCCCTGGTCTCAGTAGCTGTATTTCCTTGTAGTTTCTCGGATTAGAGAGGTCGCGTGCTCGTGGCCGGTGTTTTCGTCGAGTCGTGGGTTCGAGTCCTAATACCACTAAAGAACCGCCCTGTTGAGGGGCTGATGAACGCTAAATTTGATGGAGGTTCTAAGTCCTTCCATTGGTGCGATGTTGTTGTTTGGAGAGGGAGATGATAGTTAAAGTGTCCTCCTCGTCACTTGACTGCGGTTCACAAAATATCTTATTACTAATAAATTATTAATTGAATATGAAATCAGATAGTGAAGGCTGCCAAATTATTATATCTTCAGACAGATGTCTCGAAATTCGTCAAAAGCAAAAGATTATTATTATAAGTATTTACCTAACTGTTTCTGACTAATTGGGTAAAGTCTGAAGTATAGCACTTGCCAGTAAGGTCCGATGTTCTGAATCTAACTGTTAGATTCAGAATCTGAATACAGTCTAACTGTATTCAGATTCTCTCTAGCTTCCAGGCCGCGGTAGCCTAGTGGTCATTGTTTCGGATTCGTAACCGGCGGTTTTCGTTCAGTCGCAGGTTCGAGCCTTGACCGCTAAAGACCCGCTGTGTAGCCGGGGCTGATGCACGTTAAATCTGTCGGAGCCCAAAGTCCTCCCGTTGGCGTTGTTTAGAAGTTAGGAGAGGGGGTGCCAGCTCGTGTGTCGTCCTCGTCACTTGACCGAGGTTCATAATTACGTGGTCCGTCGCCAATAGCCCTCGTGTTGCTTTCAGTGCGACGTTAATAAAACTAAACTAAACTCTAGCTTCCAATCCTGGATCTCTTTACAAATACCAGCGTATTCATACGCAAGTGTAGCTGCTTCTTGGATAACTTCTACCTTCTCTAGCACTGACCCTGTAAAAATTCTTTGCAGTTTATAAATGCTTTCTGAATCAATCAAATTCACTGCACTTCATTATTTCTATTTATATAAAGCACGGTTCATTTATCAGAAATGGTTCTCGATTCAATTAGCGTCATCGGAAAGCCCCAAGTGTTAGTTAAAGAGAATTACACGAGAGAACCCGTTATATGTGAAGAAGTGAAAAAATTGTTTTAAAATATGACCAAAAATGCCAGATTTTTTGTTTGTTTGGTAACGTGTTTCCAAATTAGGGCATATTTTTAAACTTTACTTGTAGATAGTTCTCTAAACTTTTTGTATACACGTAAAGACATTTTTTCTTCATTTTTTTTTATATACACCAGTGTCTTTTGTTGTATTGTCATCCCCTTTTCCTTTCTGTATGTCAATGTTGTTTTAAAACGTCAATGTTTATGATTTAACTCGGTGGAACTACTTCCGCGTCAAATGTCTCTCTGACTACGCTGTTGTAAGAAAGTAGTTTTGTGAGCATTTTTGTTTTTAGTTTGTATTACTTTTCTTGTTTCTGTTGCTGGTTCATTGACATCCTTAACAAACTTCGGTGAATCGCTGCCAAATCTCCGACAAACTGCTTTTGTCAAAATATTCGTTTTAGTGTCATTCGCAGAATATGGATTTTTTTTAAAGCAAGCTATTTTCTACCTATTGTCTTGTTGCGTCGGTTTTCTTGTGAAAAAAAGAAGAAAAAAATGTAGCATGTGTTTAGTTTGTTATATTTTGGTAAAAGGAACAATATTTTTTTTTACAAAACTTAATCAGCAATATATACTCGTAGTAAAATATATATCGAACTTTTATAATTGGTTAATCCTCAAGATTAATAAATTATGTTCGACATTGAAATACACCCCAGTGATCTTTTCCTTGGGGTTTGCTGTCCTTGGAAAACTCGAGTGACGCATCCTCGGGTTACCCCAGCGATCCCTCTCTATTTTCGACCCTCCTTGTTAACCAATTTTTGTTCCTTTCCCCCAATTTTTTAACGTCTAGACCACAGTTAAATCTTGTTTGACGCAGCATAGCCACATCTAGCTCTTGCGCCAATAACCTTGACATTCACTCGACATCGGATTATAATTATTAGTACTGTACTCCTTAATTAGTTTTGGGTTGTTGCGTATCGTCATTGCCGTGAAAGAGGCAATTTATTTGGTTTAGAATCACCACATGGTCAAAACTAAAGAATAGGGTGTGTCAATCGTATTTCTCCTATTTAAAACTGTTTTAATATTGATATAATTTTATCAAGCTATAAAAATTACAAAAATACAGATCATTTAGGGAAAAATAATAAAAGTACCACGAGAACAGAAATCCCTATTAAGCAGAATCGATGGAATCTAACATCACTGAAAAACTGACAAAATTCATTTAATGACTGAAAAACGATGACTAGTTAAAATATGGTAAAAAGTTGCGAGTATAATAAATATATATATATATATATATTTGTGTATGTATCTATAATAGTATAATAAAAGAATTATCCTGAAATTATTCAATTTCGAGAAAACTTCTTGGGAGTTTGCCCCTTTGCACCAACCCTGGGTACGCCACTGCTCCCTGTATAATCCGGCATTTGCCCTTTCTTGCCCTGCCGGTAATCCCCGGCGTTTTTACATAGGAATGTAAGTCAGCAGAAGAATTTAATAAATTATTTTATGCCTCGTAATTCAATAGAATTATATAGGCTCGCAACATAAAACGGTAAATTTTTTTTAGCTCTACTTATTTAGTGTGTGAGACGTCAAATTTTAATGTACTGTATAAAATTTTATACTACAATACGTAGCTTTTGCTGCTTAAATGGCCTATTAATGATTTGACGTTGCTTTGGTCCAATATCTGCCGGATTACCTAGAAAGAAGCATTCTTTATTTTTGAGTCTTGTTTGCCCAAATGCTGTATTTTGTCATAGAGCTCTGTCTTGTGTAAGTTAATGCAAGTTTAATTTGTATGAATAATTCAAAAAGATTAATGCTATTACTTCTTTGTGATTTACATCCTGAGAAATATCTTTAATTTCATTGCCATATAATTTTAGGTAGTCGTGTAGCATTTCTTATATTTAATGTTCGAATAATTGATTTCTTGTATTTGTGTAATTACGTTCCTTAATTATTTAATTTTTCATGTGCTTTATTTATTTCATTTCTTTCTGTTTAAGGGGACTTAGTACCTTTGCACCTTAAAAAATTCGATTTTTCAAATTTGATTTTAAAAAATAGTACTAAATGTTAAGAGCACTTTAAAACAAACCGCGTCAAAATTCGACAATTATTACGCCTTGTGCAACAAAAAATGTAAATGTCTAAAGTGGCTTGTTCTATGTAATGCAATGTAAACAAACATCTTTTTCTCAGTTTGCTATTTTCACACTTTCCCACAGGATTAAAAAAAAATGTTTTCCATGCTGAGCTTTAAAACTTTACATGAGTGTTGTACCTGTAGATTTTTATTCTGTGAACCTCAATTTTGTTAATAGAATAATTAGATTTTATTTTATAACATGATACATGAAAAAAAAGTTACTTAATACAAACTTGATAACTTATTTAATTTTTCAATTTTTTTTAATGTAAGGTAAATTTAAAATTTGAGGTTTACAGAATAAGGTCATTATTTAGCTTTAATTTGGTATAAGAATTATGGTTCTACTGTACATCTTTCAAATGTTATCTTGTGGGTAACGTAAGGTAAGCTAATTTATTTTTCAAATTTTTGTACGCATATTTCATGTTGTAAAAGAAACTATATTAATTGAATAGCAAAACTTGACCCAATATTTTAAACTATGTACTTTATTACACAAACTGGCAAAGTTTCATACTGAAATGAGTAAAAATTGTTGTTTTATGAAGAATCGAAAAAAGTTTGTCAAAATGTTCTACTTTTGATTTCGTAAGGTACTAAGTCCCCTTAACTGTTGATTTCTTAATTATTATACCTTTCTAATTGATGCAAAATTGTATCATCTTCTACAAATGTTATGTTTTTAAAAGTTCCGATAAGGGTAATTAACAATTTTCTCTCGAAATGGAAAATATACCATATTAATTTATTTTTCTACATTTTTTTGAATAAATATATAAAAGTTCTGCCTTTCCAAAAAACTTTTTGATGAGTGTGCATTCAGTGCTTCTTTTTTTAGAAGTTCGGATTTTAAATCAAATATATACCTCTTTCCACCCCTACTCTGTTTCTAACCAAGAATGAACCCAGCTATATTTACTATATAAATACAATGAAATAACATTAAATAAATTCTCTTCGTAGAATGGACTATTTGTTTTGAAAATAAAATTTATTAACTCGAGAATTGGTGAGTAGCCATATTTAATGCATAATAACATATTTGTTTTTAAGTGCCCAATTTGTATAATTTGATACGGAGGTGATGAAATACGGAATGAATAATATTAATGTATAAAAAAAAAAAAAAAAAAAAGCCGGTGAAATAATTCCGAATGCTTCCTTGCCTAACGCTTCCCGTTCCTCACTCGGTAATCACATGTGATTAAAATGTTATTTCTGACACAAGTCTTGGGTCTTTTTGATGTGTATCGAGCCTCGAACTGTAAACTAAGAGAAGAAGACCGAACTGTTTTTTGGGAGTGGCGGGATGAGATCTCGATGTTTATCTAGATATATGTCATGTCACTGAACTGAACTGAACTGAACCTGCTGTAACGAACTAATTTCGCAGAAACTTTGACGTCCATCAAAACTTCATGAATATCCCTTGCGTGATGCTTCGGCATCAGTTGATAAGAGTAACTTGTTATTTTTCGAAAAAAACGCCGAAGCCTGATTCCGTACTTAATATATATATTTTGCTGGAAGTTAATTCAGATAGATAAACGCACACGCGCGCTAAAAATGTTCGGAAGAACTTCCATTATTGTTGTCTATAATCCTGGAAAAAAAAAAAAAAAGGTTTACAATGTATAATGGTCTTGATCACTTAAATACTATTATTGGTACATAGGTGGAAATTAAAGTAATTTGTATAACGCTGGTTGTGATATTTAGAAATTTTAATCTTGTGGTTTGACCCGTTTAGATCTGATATATTATTTCTTCTCTGATTTGAGATATTTGCTAACAGTAGTTAACATTGGCCTGGTTTTTAAGTTTAAATAATTTAGAATACAATTGTGGGGGGCGGTGCAGGAATCAGGCATTTGAGAATCAAAAATTATTGAGGAGTGGGAAATAAAAGTAAGGGAAAGAGAGACAATAGGTAATGCTGTTGTCTTTCCCCATTATTTGCCACAAAGGAGAGGGCTGATGCTACATTCGTGATTTCTTGCAGTAATCGAAGCAGTCATTCGCCAGATGGAGGGGATGAAGAAAGAAAACAAAAATGGAAAATTTAGGCATATGTCCTCTTCCCTTTGATTTTGCATCGGATTCTTCAATTATTGGTGATATTTATAGAGGTAATTTTTAAGGATTATCAGTTTTCTAATCTGATATATTTATCCCTGTAATTAAGCAATATATTTTTAAAGTATACATCATAAGTTTGCGACTGGATGAAAAATATTTAAAAATATGCTTTTTCTTTTTCCTTTTCATGAACGTTAGTGATTATGTCAAAAAGCGTTTGATTCAAAATTTTATTATCTTGATTTTCAGTAAGAATTTTTTTTCATTCCAATGTACATTTTCGAAATTTTTTTTGTAAGTGAAAATATAGTTTTACATATGGTGCATTTTAAATATTTAAAATAAAATTATTCTGTTTCCGTGAAATTTTAGCTCTTGTGCGAGTTGTGTATGAAATGGCATTCTGTTGTATCAGGGGAAAAAAGAAAAAAAAAAAAAACTATTCAAGAATTCGATGAAAAAACTCCAATGTGCTTACGAAGATCATTTTGTGCCAAAAAATAAAAATATACTATTTTTTTATATAAATTATCTAAATTAAAAAAAAATTAAATATTTTCACTAAAATTCATATTTTTTAATGTTTTATTTTAAAAACACTTCATGTTTATTAAATACGAGATGTAATAGGGAAGGAAAAGAAAATAGCCTAAGCATGATAATTTTATAGGTTTAGAAAATTTTAAATCGCACAACTGAAATGGTATTGAGTAGCTAAAAAGCCCTTTAATTGGAAAATAAAAAAAGTAACTCGGGCAATTTTATTTTTATTTTATTAAATGCTCTATATCTTTTTTGAACACATCAATTCATAGCAGGTTCTCCAATGCCCTCTATCCTCTTTCATGAATGCACATACTTTAGGCTCCACAAAATCTTTCGTTTTTCATAATCTGTGTCTTTCAACCACTGCACAATCTAAAGCTTGTAAAAATAAAATTTTATTTTTATTTCTTTGTGCCGAAACTCTTAACAGGTTCCGTATGTAATTTCATCCAACTGTGATAACCTCCTTAATGATTGCTCAGGGGGACGCAGAAGGCGAGTTTTTAACGTCTTTTTCGTTGTCTCCAAATGGGGCTTCCCGGAATTAAGATTCAACTTACCGTTTGTTACGAATTTCTCGAAATTACCTTTACAGAATAAATTCATATGACCCCATTTTTGATTTCTTGTTTAAAATGTGCTTCCTAAATCTGTCATTGATTTCTTAATGAAGTGCATTTAAAATAATTTTCAGTTGCAAAGCCTTATTGTTCTGTAGCGTTGTTGGGAACGCTTGTTAACTGTTAGAGATATGGGAATATAATATATCCTCGTTGTTTAATCTGTAAAAAAAAGAATTGAATGATGTAGCTTCCTCATTAACTTTTAATCTTTTACTAACCACGAACTTTGTATGTCTTGGATTCTAAGATCTACAAGAATTAAGACTGAAATTATTAGTATTCTTCCGAATATTGAAATAGGGAAGATATGTGTTTTTGAATATATCTGTATCTTTTTAAAATTATAATTTATAAAAATTAATTTTTTATTTTGCAAGCTGATGCATTTGGCTTATAAATCTTTGAATATTTGGAAGCGACGCAGGGAGTGGGGAACAATTAGTCGCTTTCCCGGAAAGAATGACACACCGGCTGCCGTAGCTGCCGGTGTGTCATTCTTTCAGAATACAGAATACCTGCCAAATACGGAATGATGTCGACAAAAAAAAGTATTTTCAACATTGTATATCATCCATAAAGATCAAATAGCTTCCAATACTACTAATGCGAATTCTTTCAAAATGTACTAAAGAAGATAATTTTACGCAGATATTGTATTTTGGATCCTTTTTTGGATCAATACGAATTACAGCTTAGTTACCTGCTTTGGTGCTGGTAGTTTTCCAGCCTTTCTTTAATGGAGACAAATTTAATAGTCGATGAAATTAATTTTTCAAAGTTGTAACACTTGATCTTCATTATTTAATTTTTATGCCAACTTTCAATGTACGTAAGCCAATAAATAATACACTCTATTTTAGGGGTGGCCAACCTTTTGCTATATCATGCGCCATTTTTTTGACTGACGAGTTCAGACGCACCATATAATTTGAGCACTTTTTTATGCAGTCTTTTGTTCATGGTTAGGGGTTGGTAAAAAGTGATAACAAAAATATATATAAAATCTGCTTCGCTTCTTGTAGGAAAAGGAATAACTTAATCAAGCAATTGAATTAATTAATTTACTCCAGTTTAAAGAAGTGGCCGCAGTAGCCTAGTGGTCATTGTCGCCGATTCGCGGTCTGCATTGTTTTCGACGAGTCTCGGTTTCAAGCTCTGATGCCACTGAAGTCCCGCCGTGTAGTGGTGCTAATGCACTTTATATGGGGTCGAGAATCCAAGTCCTCCCTCTGCCGCGGTAGCTTAGTGGTCATGGTTTCAGACTCGTGGCCGGCGGTTTCGTCGAGTAATGGGCTCGAGCATTGGCCGTTAAAGACCCGCCGTGTAGCCGGGGTTGATGATATACGTTAAATCTGTCGGACCCCAAAGTCCTCCCGAGGCGTGGTATGGAAGTTAGGAGAGGGGGTGCCAGCTCAGGTGTCGTCCTCGTCACTTGACCGAGGTTCAAAATTACGAGGTCCATCATTGATAGCCCTCGTATTGCTTCTAGTGCAACGTTAATAAAACTAAATGAAACTAAATCAAAGTCATCCCTAAGGTTAGGTGTTGAATTTGAAAGGGAGGTGCCAACTCAAGTGTCATCCTAGTCACTTCACCGAGGTTCAAAATTTGAGGTCCATCGCCTATGGCCTTCTTGATGCTTCTTAGTGCGATGGAAATAAACAATAAATCAAATTGATATAATTGTTTCAGAAAAATATCACGCGATGTTTACCTTCTAAAAGTGGAAGCATATTCCTTTTTTCAGAATTGTTTCAAGGTTTGTCTAAGATTTCTTGTCTTTATCAAATTTAGCTGAAGTCTTTTGTAATCATCCAATGCGCCATGGTTTGGCAACCCTTATTCTATTTGATGGTTTGCAAGAAAAAGATGAAATACTTTGTTAATTATTATTGAGAAATAGATACGTCTCTCTTTCGAATCCCACTTAATTCGTCAATACTAGATTATGCTCTACCAACGAAATCTGAGCTTTTCTAATCTCTCGTTCAAATTTAAACACTTCTCGCTGCAGACAGCTGGTTAAAGTTTTATCTCGTGTATTTTTTTGTTAAATTTCGAATATGTAATAAATTTTATTTTGTACCTGTCAAGAAATAAAGCTTTTCACGTTTATTAACCGAAATTCTGAAAAATTGCTAAATTTAATGGGTTTTTTTTTTCTTTTTTCGTAATAAAGTTCATCGCGTTCTAATTCCTTCGGAGTTTACCTTTATGTGAGTGTCCTATGAATATTCATCGCGCGTTTCTATATCTGTAATCACGCGTCATGTGCTCTTCGCAACACTTCTCTCACGAAACGCTGGACGTGATTTCGGAGGCAGTATAATATATTTAGAATTCTCTTTCCGTATACTCCAATAAATTTAAAAATTCTAATTTAGGAAGAAGAAAAGACAAGAGTATTGTCCTTTGTCACCGTAACTAGTCCACAACAAAGAATATCTTCTAGAAACAGGGTTAAGGAAGCTTTTACTATGCGCAACCTCTTGGCCGACAAAAACGCGGCATCTGGAATTTCAGACCCGGAATAATTGTTATTCTTCGCAGGGTGGTGGTGTTTGTTGTCAAGCATGAATAAACTGCTGCGAAATTGTGTTCCGAGTGGCCTTGCTCGACTCCGTGAAACTAGTATCTCCCTTTCTTTAATGCAAGTGTGATTAACTTCAATTAGTAATGCTACATTGAGATCGGAAGTTTTGACATTTTGTCTTGCTGTGCCTGCCAGTGTATATTATTTCAAGGTCCGTTGCTTGGGCACAGTGCTTTTTCCTTTTTTGTTTCCTTCGCAAGTTTTCATGTGCATCTCCAAGGCACTTCGCAATGCCAGGTCAGAGAAAGTAGTCTGTCTAGACTAGGATATGTTTCGGGAAGTGTGCTGCTTTTGTGTTTAGCCTCGTGGAGTGTCTCCGGGGCCGATGTTTTTTGTTATCATCTCTCAGTCGGTTCTTCAAACTGGGTTCAAGTGATCGTGAATCCAATGTCAATATAAATGGAGTGTTTCTTTATGTATTTTTTTTTTATTCGTATTTAAATATATAGTGTAAATTTACTTTGTGGTTTTCCTGAAGTGTTGATTCAAGTTCCTGTCTTTCTTATCTGATCGGTTGATCGGTAGTATTCTCGAGGTTGGATTTAGTTATTATGAATTTAATGCCGTAGAGATGTTTGAGAAAAGTATTTAATTAAAATTTTTTTGTTGTTGTACTTAAATTTATTTGTGGTATTGCATTAATTTAAATGCTTCTTTTTTAGATACGTTCAGTTTTTTCGATACTTTATGGCTTAAACTATCGCGTTGTGAAAGAAAGAACTTAGGCATAACAGTTTGTTATGGAATGCAGTCAAATTCATTTCTACACAATACCTAATTACATAATTGTTCATAAAAATGAGCTCATAATTAGGCTAACTATGCCTCAGTTTCGTCTCATTTTTTAGGGTCAATAAAATGAAATTTATAGATGGTTAAAAAATGTAAGCAAAATATTTTTGTTGATAATGCGTGGAATTATGTCAATGAATGGAATTATGTACAGATAGTTAATATTCATGCAACTTTTTTTATTTTATGATTAACTTGTTTTAGGAATCGTAGATTTAATTTTTATCGGTCTGGTTTGAATTTTATTGCACTTGAGGCTGGTTTTCTTGCATTGATTAGTCTCATACCATTGTTTGTGTTTGTTTTCTACCCCCTTGAAAAATCTACGTTAAAAAAAAATTGGTGATCCGAAAATTCCGGTTCAAAATTAAATTTATCAATCATATAAAATTAATCTTATTAAGTTTATTGTTTTTGCTTACTGTTTCCATAGTTTTTCTGTTCCTTATTCTGATTTCTAATAGCATGTTATAAAAATATGACGAGTGTTACATTTGACATTTAGGGCACATTATTCATGAGTTAATGAAACCATCTTGAAATCTCAGCTTTTATGTAAGCCGGGAAAAGTTACTCGGTAAGATCACGATGTTACTCATCACTTCTGGGAACAGGATGTGCGATTATGTGTTGATAGCGACTGTTTTCGTTTCCGGTCACACTTTTTGCAGCGCAAAAATTACTCATAAGTGACATTCTGTGACAATTTGAGGTACGGAAAAATATTTTTAAACAATAGTATAATTAAAATGTTATCTAAAAATCATAATTGTTTCTGCTTGTGTACTTTGTAGAAAAAAATTCAGAAAAGCAAGTTTTGAGAGATGAGAAAATGGATAGGAACAATTATGTTTTGACAGATCGGTTTTTGATTGTATAATTGCCAATTATATTTACCTTGAGGATTTATGCTTTTTTAAATTACAATTGTTGAAATGAACGATAAAATCTATGCTCTTTCAAAATGTTTCGTACATTGTTGAATTTAAATGGCAAGTATAAATTTAAGTACATAAGGTCGAGTTTTTATTTAAAAAAAAAAGTAAATTAAAATAATTTTTAATGGAAATTATAGAAGGAATAGGTTACTAAGTTGATTAATTGATTGTAAAAATTTGAAATTGCGGAAAATATGTTGAGAAATTCTTAAAGATATTTTACAAAAAGTAAATTATAAAACGTATTTCTAATTAAATTTTTCTATTAAAATTGTTCCTGAATAATCTATTTATTTACTTTTCATGTTTTGAGATTTCTACCGCTTGGTAGTTTCATGTCTAGTGGATCGGGAAATTAAATTTTGATCATCTTCCATAAAATAACATGGCTTTAGATTTTATTTTAAAATTCATTTGTCTCGCAAAGTGATCTCTCAACGCAATGTGGAAAGTGAAATGCCACCCGGGTAATAACTCTTAATCATGGGTGGTTAAAAAGTGGCGCATGATCACAAATGGCCCTTTGGTCAGTTCTGCGTTAGCCGTTGAAGAATAGCAATTTGATAACATACTTTGAAAAAATCAAGATATTGCGAGGGATATTTGAAAGTCGCTTTCATGATTTTGCTAAAGAAGAAAATTGCATTCTCGCCTTTAAAAACCAATTTCCATTTAGCGAACGCAGACGTCTAGTAACATACAAATTTGGCGTGGTATGGATGTTAGGAGAGGGGGGTGCCAACTCGGGTGTCGTCCTCGTCAATTGACCGTGGTTCAAAATTACGAGGTCGACAATAGCCCTCGTGTTGCTTCGAGTGCGACGTTAATAAAAACTAAACTAAAGTAACATACTAAAGGAACTGATTGGTTTTTAAATAAAATATGATGAGCTTTTTCTTAATCAAATTATTGTGACGTAATTTATTCGTGATGCTTATCCCCATATGAACATTATCCAAAGCTATGAAAATTTGCAAATTTTTTGTTGTTGTTTTGGAGCGACATACAGTTGTGAAAAGCATTTTCATCATTTAAAATGATTAAAAGCAAAACAAGGTCGCGAATTACTGATTCATATCTGAAGAATTCTCTTTTGCTGTATGTAACTAATTTTAACACCAAGCATTAAAAGACTGGCTAATTGCAAACTGGCTTAAGATTTTTCATTATTATATATTACATCTTATTCATATTGTTTTGCATACATTACATTAAATCATTTAAAAAAGTTGATTATGCCTATAAACACTTCTATGAAAAAAGATTAATAAACATATGGCAGGACTCCGTTTAGCAAGCAATGAGAACAGACAAATCCAAGTTCCCAGCTGATCTCTCTCTCAGTGTCAGTAACTGCAGTCCTGAGTTATCTTAACCATAACAAGTAATATAAAAAAATTAAGTCAATTCCTACTTAGGTCAACAAAGAATTTTTTTTTTTTTTATTTTCGTAACTTTTTATTAAATAATTACAATTAATATAAATATGTACATAAATATGACAGAATCACAATATTAAGTGGCAAAAGAAATTTTTTTCCAGCGATCTACACGCTTCGTCACTGACGGTATTTTTTCCTAAATTTATACCCTGTTAAATATCTTATATAAGAGAAATTTTTTCTCCCATATAAAACTAAAATTAAATATTTGAAAATTAAATAAAAAAAACTTATGCTCCGACGAGATTCGATCCGAAGGCATGAAGATTCTACGCCGACGCTCTACCAACTTTGCCATTGCAAGACAAATGACATAGTGGAAGCATTCATTGGCTTGTTTCTAAATTCATCCGGTAAATTAAGTGGTTGGAATGCAGTTTAGCTCAACCACTCTTGAAGACAGGAATTAATTGGTGGTATTTTGCCAAATGTGGCTACCCTTGTCCGCTTCGTGGACGTCAGGCAAAAAATCGCCAAGTTTGGCAGTTTTTGAAATCACGCCAAGTGGTTGGGCTAAACTGCATTTTCACCAATTAAATTTAATTAAATGAATTAATATTTGATAAAATTGTATTAACATCAAGTGTCATCCTCTACTAGTTTAAAAAAATGTATTTGAACTCGAGTGGATGAATAAAAAGTATTTTATTAACGATTGAATATTTGAACAAGATATATATAGCTAATAGTAGGAATTTAAAAAGAGACTCTGTGGTAGCTATAGAACATTATGAAGTTGACTATTGTAGATTGGGGCTTCATTAAACTGGTGTGAATTAATTTAACTGCGTGATTTAGTTATTCCTTTCTTCCTTACATAAGGCTTGTGTAGTTTTTACCCTACTGTAATTAAACATAAACAATTCATGTTTTGTAAATTTATTATTTTTTTTAATGAATAATTAGCATCTGTTACTTATAGAAAGCTGAAAACGCACAAACAATGATTATTTTAGGTCCAATAAAATCTTTCCTTCTGACCGGATAAAGCTATCTTGATGGAAATGCCTTTCTAAGAAGTTCCTCTGCTGTGAGTTGTCAGATAAATATATCTGACGCACATATCCCTTATCTACTTTCCCCCGACCCCTTTTGTTCCCCGGACATGGGAAACTCCACGTTGGGTGAGAAACTTGTTTTCTGCCTTTGCTGGCCGCCGA
Source organism: Nephila pilipes (assembly GCA_019974015.1). NCBI lineage: Eukaryota > Metazoa > Arthropoda > Arachnida > Araneae > Nephilidae > Nephila > Nephila pilipes. The sequence goes on from BMAW01039961.1 coordinate 224,758, forward strand.
AAAATAACCTTGGAAGGACACTGTCGTACGGACTCACTGAAAAGAGTGGTGTGGTGAATAGACTGGTTATAATTCCAAGCAGTAGATTGTCCGACGGTATGACTAATTTTGTTAAAATAATTTGAACTCAATGTATTGTCTGAGTGGTATTACTGAATCTGACTGAATCCGAGTGGATGGAAGTAAGTGCATCTTGTGTTGGTGATAGTTGTTGGAAAAGGTTTATGTAAAATTAACGTGTGTGTGTTAAATGATACACATTGGATCTCAGCGATTGCCATGCCTGTCTTTTTGTTTATATATGATTTAACAATTAATAATAGGATGCTTTTAATACTTTTTTACAATATGTGAGCATAAATTGTTATTTCCCGAGAGAGAGAGAGAGAAAGAGAGTGAAAATTTACAATTGCACTAATGAAACTAATTTTCCCTCCAAGGTTCGTTAATTATTGATATTATTATTATTATTATTATTTTGGTGAACAACCCTTTTTAATATTTGTGTCTTGGCCTTTTCCAGATCTTCGACGAATCCTAAAATCTGCGTTTTATACTGAAATTGCTTTCAGAAATTATATATTTTTATTCCTTTGAATTTTAATTTTTTTTTTCCAAAAAGGAAGGGGGAAAAAAGGGACGAATAAAAATGGCAGAAGCTCAGAAAATGTGTGTAAAAAAAATTGAGTTAAAAACTTTCAATTTGATTTCTAAATATATAAATGGGCAGAATTAATGGCATTAAAATTATTATTACAAAAACACCGAATAAATAAAATAAAGAAATTTATCAAGTTTTTAAAGAAAGCTGAGATATTTATTTATGACTAGTTTTATTGTAATTTATTCCATAACTCAATCTTGATTCCTCCTCCCCCTTCTTTCAAATATTAATCATTATTAGGTGTAATGAAGAGAGAGTTATTAGAAAAGCGCGAGTTATTAGAACTTTTTTTTTTCTCTTTAAGAAAATGGAATTATCGATTATAGAATTTTTGCTGCTTTTCCGATTACTGTTCGAGTTGAAACATTTCCTAGAATATTTCGAAAAATACGTGACTCACAACTATTAATATTGCTTAAAAAAATCTAAAAATCATTGGCGAGATTCTTTAGATGCTAACCTTGAAGGTTTATTCTGTTTAGATTTCTGTAAACCGAGGTCATATCGATCAGTCTCATTATGATTATTTTAAAAGAATTCCAGCGCATGAGAAACAGCTGCTATATTTCTTAAGTCTGGTGATGCAAAGTTTTTTTTTTTTTTTTAAAGGCTCACTGTTTTTTAGGTAAACCAAGTTTGTTGTTTCAAATCTGATATTTTGTGTATGTCAATAATGACCCACATTGGGAACATTCAATTTATTTCAATCAAATATTTAAAATTTCATTTCTATGTTTTCCATTGAAGGTTGTTTTTCTTCTTCTTAGTCTTAGAAAAGAAAACTCAAGTTTCTATTTCCCCTTATTGTTATCGGTATATTTGATAAGTCAAACAAAAAAAAAAATTTTTTTTTGGTGGGGGGGATAATATTTAATTAGTGGATTAAGGAGGGTATCTTGATAACTGTAATATTAACGAACATTCATATCTAAGTAACATGTAATATAATTATATCGTTGATTCAAATGTTGTAAATGTTAGGTTAATGAGCATGTTGATAGTAAGTCAGTAAGATTAAAAGTCCGTTGTAAATTTAGGAAGAAACAATAATTGAATTCGAGAGATAGGGTGTCGGAATTATTTTAAGTTTCGAAAGATAACTGGGTGAAAAATTTGTGTGAAGTAAAAAGAATGTTTTTATTTTAAGGAAGTGATTTAGGTAAAACGTTTCTGTCGATTTGAAAAATGTGATAAAATATCTTAACCACTCATTGATAGCCATGGACATACCAAATATAAAGGTAAACAAGGTGAATAACTCAACTTTTCTCATGGAGTTCACTGTTTTTAGTAAATATGGGTGGCGCGCCCTCGGGATGCAATAGCGATATTTCTCCATTTCGGACCCTTCTGCTTTCAACCAATTTTTCCTTTTTTTTCTGTTTTACTTTTTGAAATCAAATCTCTTTCACTCACTCAAAATGCTCAGATATAATTAGTTGCTTAGTAAAATCTTTGGAACTTTATCGATGTGTATGTCGCATAGAGAATTTATTATTTACCTCTTTTTCCTAAATCATTGCCCTCACAGACTTGCCTACTTCAGGTGAGTACAGGTATCACTCACCTAAGCCACCCGAGAGTTTTTTTTACCTTTCCCGTGGGGTTTACTGTTTTTAGAAAATACGGTTGAACACCCCAAAACCGGGATACTGTAGTGATCCTTCTCTATTTTTGACTCTCCTACTTGCCAACTTTTTTTTTTTTAATATCTTCAAATTTCTAAAACTTCCAGATCACAGTTTTAACTTATTTGGCGCAACACAGACACATCTGGCTTTTGTTCCTTTATTAAATATATCGGTGACCGGGGATGACAGAATAGTCCCACTGTAGCTCATGCATGTCGTACACGACTAAAATGGGTATCCAGCGTCTGGGGGTATAGCCGGGCACCCTCCCCCTAGGGATTATATCAGGGGAACCCAGGAACTTGCCTTCTTTACGTAAGTACGGGCATCATGACCCCGAGGCACCCGAGTGATCTTTTTCTTTCCCATGGGGTTTACTGCGTTTGGTAAACACGGGTGACGCACCCCCCGGGTTACCCTAGCGATCCTTCTCTATATTAGACCCTCCTTCTTGTCAACCAGTTTGTCTTTTCTTCTATTCCTTCTCGCCTAGACCACAGTTAAATCTTATTTGGCGCAGCATAACCATATCTGTTGCGCTAATAAACTTTACTTTCTCACTTGACCCTTCTTGTCGATCTATCTTTTTTCATTGTTTTACTGTCTAGATCACAGATTTACCTTATTTGGCGCAGTATGGCCACGTGTGGTTCTTGCGCCAATAAAATTTCACTATCATCATCATCATTATTAAATGTATCAATATAAAAAATATTTCAGCAATACATTTTATGTTGATTTTTTTTTTTTTTTTAATTTCAAATCGCGATTAATATCCGCGGTTTATAAAATTAGAAAATTTTACGACAAATAATAAAGCAAAAGAAAAAAACTTTCCATTGTTGAAGAAAGTTCGCGCTTCCTTATTTGCTCTAGTTGTGTTTGACTTGTTTTTCCAAGTATATAATTTTCCACACTATATATAGTATGCCAACCTTGCTTTTGCATGGTTTAACACTATAAAACTACTTTTCCCAATGTGTGAGGTAATTGCTGGCTATTGTATCCGTGTGGTACTGTTGGGGTGCGTCATGTAATAGGGAAGAGAAAGAGGAAATTGTGGGTAATTACTGGATCATGATTACCCTGATGGGTTTCAGCTTCTTTAGATAAAAAAAAAGTCGACGAGCGTTCTGATAGTTATTATTTTATCTTTTGAACTATGAGTAAAATATTTGTTCAGTGAATAGAAATGGAGGCGGAGATCTCGAGATAAATGAAGAAACTGTGTCATCATCGGAGTGAATGCGGAAGCGGCGATGATAAATGAGAAATTATTGTTAAAAATCCGTATTGTGAAGTCGGTCTCTGTGTAGTTTTTAATTTGTTCAGTGTAATTCCTTGGGTGTTTGCTTCAGAAAGCGAACTATAACTTATGTATCTAATTCTTTTAGAAAATTGACAAAGCAATATTTGTATTGTATTAAACTTACATAACACCCTTTTCAATGTTGAACAACTTTTCAAAAAAACTAACCTTTGAAAGGGTTCTTTAATTATTTCACGGAAAATCCAAACCAGATATGTTGTTTAACAAGTCGTACCGTTTAAAATTAAGCAATTTTCTTCTGTGAATAGCGAAATAATTTGCGTAATAATCGTATTCATTTGCGGACCTATTTTGTGTTTAAATTCAAAGCAAAATTAGAAAGAGGGATGTGAAATGCACGTGTATTTTAATCTTAACTTTTAAGCATGTTAGTGATTCTTTATATATCTGTAAGTAATCGTTTAGGTATCATAGAAGCCATTGTTTTAGCTTTTAATTCTTAATGTTGATAGTTCTATCTAATTTATATGATGTGTTCCATTACCAAGTTCCAATTTGCAAAATGACGGCAAAATCTCTTGAAAGGGAGTTTACGTATAAATATGTCAAGCCATGTCTTAAAAAATTAATATCTATATCTAACTTTTCGAAAGCCATTCTATTCATCTTATATCTTTGAATTCCTGCCCAGGGAAATGAAATATGGGGTGGGAGGAGCATGCTTTGTTTCGTTCATTATTAATAAATAAAAGCTTAATTTTCCACTGTGAAATTTTTCTGTAATAAAAGTGGATTACTGCGTGAGCTTTTTGTGAAAACTGTCCCGAAAGAAATATATATTGGGAAAAGTTCTGTAGTTTCAATTAAATCTACTGTATTTTTTGTCACATAATTCATGAATTCCATACATTCTTGGAAGTTTATAGTATAGGAAATTTGTGCTATTAATAATTTGCCTTTCCTAAAACAATTATGAACTCCGAGATAAAATGACTGTACTAATATATATATATATATATATATATATATATATATATATATATATATATATATATATATATATATATATATATATATATATATATATATATAATTTGTTTTTGAGCAAAGGTCACATCGGATTTTTAGCGATCGACCTTGCAATTTCGAACTTAGTCATATAACACGGATGGCATATGGTCTGGAGCTCATAGCTGGTGTTGTTTCGAGTCACGGGGTCAAGTCCTGAAGGCCACTAAGACTTGTATAGTGAGGATGGTGTACGTTAAATCTGTCGATATCTGTATTAAATGTCGATCGATGTATTAAATGTCTTCATGTAATCGAAGTGTGAAAATTTGGAGAGTGGATTGCCTGATCAAGGGTTGTCCTCGTCTCTTGACCTCGGTTCAAAATTGCGAGGTCGTCGGCGATAGCCTTCGTGTTGCTTCTAAGTGCGACGTTAATAAATAATTAGTCGAACATGAATGAGCACATGGCTCATAATCCACATTACTCTACGTACAGATTAGAGATCAGCTGCATCTGAGAATAATTATGTAAAATAAATTCCTGTATTTTAATCTCAAATCAATGTATCCCAGAATTTTTATACTAATTCAGATTATCATTTTTTGTAGAAATTATTCAATTTCCTGTTTCATAATCACGTGCATTTCCTATTTTTGGTTCAAATTGTTAACAATGCCTTTTTTCCAACCTATACATATGCAAGAAGAGACAGCGAAACACAGTAATTCTTCCATAAATGGAACTTCTACGCGAGGATTCACTAAAACATGAGTAAGCAATTGCGTTCCAGATGTTACCATGATGCGATATGTGAAAAACACTATTTCAGGGGGTTTCCCGTTGTAATTCACCTTAAACCTAAAGAGCATGTGCACTGCGTTAGAAATCAATAAATAACATCAACAGCCTTAACAGTAGATGAGTGATTTTGAATAAGTAACATTGAATCATGGAAATAAATGCTAGTTATATCAAAAAGTGCGCGTGTTTTATTTATTTATTATTGTTGTTGTTTCCACTGGTAAGAGCTAATTACATATTTTAGAATGTGGAATGCATGTTATTTTAAGCTGTTTTTGCAATTGCATGCTGTTTTCATGAAACCGATTGCTCGTGTAAATGAAGGAATTATTGTATCTAATAGCATATGATTTTTGAAATGTTTGATCTTCTGATAAAAATTGTTATAAAATTACTTAATTATTCAAGGATTGAGTAGTTCTCCAATATTATTCTCATTTCTTGTTTTGTCAATACTTAAATTATTTTTTAATTATTATTTTGTCCTAATTGCTTATGCATCGCTGTTCATTCATAATTCCCAAATCGAGCCGCTATTCCCGATTCTTAGAAAGACCCATATTGCGGGATAATGGGAACTACTGTATTGTATGTTAAATGGAACCGTACTTCATAATCCTCATGTGGTGTGGCGTGGAAGTCAGGATAATAAAGTATCGGCACAAGTATTATCCACGTCATTTGACCGGAATTCAGAATTACGGATCCATTGCCGATTGTTTTTGTGATGTTCTACTGCAAGGTTAACTCAATTTTCTCAATTTTGATCACTGCCCCGTGTTTTGTAATGAAACGAGGAAATGTATCTAAATAAACCTTTTTCTTCCGAAGCTAATCGATGTTGGCTAGACTCGAAGATTGGGGGGAAAAAATTGTTTGCATAAAGTAGAGGTGAGCAATTGTTTTAGCTCGGGGTCCACTTTGTGAGATTGGAGGCTGCCGATATATCGTATCTTTTAACACAATTTGCATTCATTAGTTAACTTTGCATTTCAGGAAAAGTGTAAATTGTACCATAAAAATCTAATATAAATTATAATAGTGTCAGTTTTATTCAATTTAGCAGAGTTAATTTTAGAATCAGTTTAATGAAACAAATGTTACCCTGTCACACCTTTATTCACACAAATGAATGGGCCGCGGTAGCCTAGTGGTCAAGGTCGTGGACTAGCGGTCCGCGGTTTTCGTTCAGTCGCGGGTTCGATCCTTGGCCGCCAAAGACCCGCCGTGTAGCCGGGGCTGATGCTCGTTTAAATCTGTTCGGGGCCCAAAGTCCTCCCGTTGGCGTGATGTGGATGTTAGGAGAGGGGGGTTGCCTGCTCAGGTGTCGTCCTCGTCACTTGACCGTGGTTCAAAATTACGAGGTCCGTAGCCAATAGCCCTCGTGTTGCTTCTAGAGCGAAGTTAATAAAAACTAAACTAATCACACAAATGAAATCAGGATTGAAATTGCTTGTTGAGGTTCTCATTACCTCTTGTAATTTAATGTTTATCAAAGAGCATCTCTATTTACTCTGGATGCTCAAGCAAGAAAAATGTTGCTCTCAAATATCGAGACCATTTTCCCAGCAAATTATTTCTACTGTGGAAGTTTTTCAGCTGACAAAAATTAGTAAAAATCAACTGATGTCACAGCATTAAACATCTCTTTCACTAGGTGATTTGATTGCATATCAATACTGGTACTGACAGTATCAGCAGTGATGGGACAAGAAAACAAATTGAATTTTGACTCAATTTTCATAAAGTCCTGAAATAAAATCTGTACTTCCGACAGATGGTCCCAAATCTAGCAGAAACACTTCAGGAACTTTCTGTTTTCCTAATGAAAGCAAATAATAATTGTCTTCTCCTGCTTGCCCTGCAAATAGATCGAGTTATGCTTCGAATGATTTTACGCATGGGAAGGAAATGATCGTCTCAAGACGGATTTTTGGGGGGCAACAAAAAAACTATTAGCGGGTCGCTATCTGGCATAAAGGGCATTTAAATAAGGGTTTGTTGGAAAGATATATGGAGTCCTTGAATTTGCATTAAGAGGGGGTGAAGGAATAATCAATACATCTTTTTTTGTTTTCCGTGTCAATTGAATGGGTCATGTTTTTACCCCATTTAATGAATTTCGTATTATATTCAAGCATACTGCGTCTTAATTTAATGATCGCATTCCAGATCATTCAGCAGTCTTCGTGTTGGGATGTTTAATAAGTGAAAATTTACTAACAATTTCATTTATATTCATATATTGGTTCGTAGGATATTACCAATATAATTATTGTTTTTCAATGTATGTAACTTGTTTCCTTCACAAATTATTTTTATGCTATTATTATATATATTAAAAGTATGTGCAATGAAAAAGGTCCGCGAAAGAGTTCATCTGTGAAGATTATTACCGTTGCCTTGTTTCTTACTGATGTCTTGTTGAGGAAACCTTGAGAGTGGGAAGTGCAATAGCTAACGTGTTTTCACTGCATTAACACTTATGCCGTACACGATAAACACGCATACGCGTGGATTGTTTATAATCTTGATATGTATTGATGGTTAATGATACATATTTAAAATCTTAGTTGTGTTTTAAATGAATAGAACTTTAAGTATTTCCTTTTTAGATTGAAAAATAATTCAAGATAAAAACCAACGTTTTTAAATATAACGTTTTGATATGGTGGCAAAGTTTATTAAAAAAAAATTATTTAAGTATTAGTTAAAACATTGTAAAAAACCTCATATCTCTCTCGTCTTTAAGATCACTCTCTGTGCGAAATTCAATATACCTCCCAAAGATGGCGCCCGGTTACTACACAAATTACGTTTCTAAAAAAAATTATTGAAATATTAGTTAAAACTTGTCGCAAATGTCTAAATATTGCATTGTTAGGCGAATAAACGATTCCCAAATTTCCAGGGCTCTAGCTTAATGTGAAGTGGGTTAAATTAACGATCGAAAATTTGATGATACACACACACACACAAAGTGAAATTCAAAAAAAACGTTTTAAAAAAAAAGGGCCTGAAACTGATTTTTACTGATAATATATTCTTGATATTGTTTTCAAGCTTGTTTGTAAATTGGGAAATATTCACGTCTGTTTTGCCTCCGTTCTCTGAATGTACAGATTCATTCTCCCCCTCCCCAACGTACATGATCCTATCTGTAAAACTAAAAAATAGAATGTCATTTGCATTGTGCCTCAGGAACTTAATGCTATCGTTTTGTGTGTTACAGTTTTCTTTCTTTCTTTCTTTTAACCTTACTCTAAAATTGAATGACACCATTTTTTTTAAAAGGAAATTTAGCTTTTGTATAAGACAATTTTGATTGTCGCTATTGGATGATTAAATTTTTTTTTATTTTTCATGACATTTCCTCTTTAAACTGAGCTATTGTAAAGAAAGAAATGTTCCTAACTGTTCATTGTGTAGTTCTTTGTCAACTTAATTTTGTTAGTGTTGTATTTTAGAGTATCCGATGTTACCTGCTTTTTATGATTTCGAAAGAATAAAACTAGAATAGATTCTAGGTCATACGTATAATCTTAAATAATGTTTTTTGTCTTGTCATTTTCTAAATTGTATCCTTTTAATATAATCGTGTAGACTTGCTAGGAGAATATTTACTTGCTAGGAGAATAATAAACTTAAACGAAAAAAAGTCTTATATTGCGTAGATTTCAATAGCAACATAACCATACATTTTTGTATTTACGAATTTATTTGAATTAGTTTTTTTTTTACTCTAATAAAACTGAAAGAAAGCATTGCAGAGTATAATTATACCCCCCTCCCCTTATAAATAAATACAAGTTACGTTTTTATTCAGTTGCACCAGTCTTTTGAAGTACTTTCAAATATAGCCCCATATTTGATCCACTCAAACAGTTTTTGAATTTTATCATCCACGGAATATAAGAAGTTTTTCTTTAAATAAAATTTATATGTTTATCATAAAATCTCACTGGTATACATGCAGTAATCACGAATAAAATTTTGGATTGAAATTGTGTCCCCTTCAGTGTGTTTTGTTTACATTTTCAGGAGAGAAGGGATCTTTTTCTAAGTAATAAAATATGAAAAAATCGGTCTTGAATCAATTTATATTGGATTTTCTGAAGCCAGAATTTAAAGAAATGTTGAAAGCGTTACGGCGCGTGTTTCCTTCACACACAACACACACACAAGGTATAAGGATAAAATTTATTCTGCATTTTTAAAGGATTAATGAGTACATAATGTTGTAAATTGTAGCTAATGAGGTTAATTTGTTTTGTCCCAGGAAACCGTAGATTGAAATTACCCGTGGTATTTTAAAGTTTTAATTATTATCTTGGAAATGTGTGTCATTAAGTTTTATTCAAAATTAAAAATAATCGATATAGAAACTTAAATTTTATTTAATATTCTTTAAGACTTTTATACATAGTCACTATTTAGAGTTATACATTCCTCCCAGCATTTCTTGACCTTTCGAAGGGCGCCATTACAAATACTCAGCACATTGAGCTCTATTTTCTCCACAATGCGGGTTGCGCTTTCTGAAACCAAATAAACATTAATAGCTGTAATTTACAACATTATGTACACGATTATCAATTAATATGTAGAATGAATTTTATGTAGATATCTCCGTTATTTCTTAGTAATTGAAATTTTATGGTACTCCCTCGTTTATAACGTCATATGAAAACATTTAAAATGTCTTCATAAATATGCGTGCAGAACAAAACAGTCAGTTGATTTTTTTTTCTTTGTGTGTAAAATAGTTAAATTCTTGATTATTACGATTTATAATATTTATTTGATTTAATAACTCACCACAGATTTTATATTTCTTAAAACAATATGTTTGATTTAAAGTTCAAAAACTTTTTGTCGGAAATCGATTTCATTTTGATAATATGGTGCGCACATTTTTACCAGTTACCAAATACAGGTATTTTCTCTTTCATATAACTTAATTCATTTATTAAGTTTATGATAAAATTATTATTTAATCTATATAAATGTAAAAAAATCGGTCATATTTATCTTAAGGTATCCGTACACCACCGGATAAAATGTTTTGAATTACATTGATATTTGCCATCAAAATATTTTTTAATGCTAAAATATAACCTCAAACTATATAAAAAAAACATATTTAAGAATCTGCTTTTAATTCAAAAAAAAAAAAAAAAGATTGGAGTGGAGTGGAAAACATGGTGAAATAGTACATAAATTGATTATCAGAACAATGCTCATAATTGAAAAGTAAACAAAAATATCATTAATCTGTAAATTTATCTTATTTATCATAACAGTTTTTGGGGCTGGTACTACTTTCATGATGAAAATCATATTATTACAATTTTTATTTATTTCGAGTCAAATAACAATGAAAACTCATAAAAAAGTTATAATACATGGTTTACACCTTTGTTACTAAAACTTATCAATTTTACAACCATGAAAGTAGTAGGGGTTTTTAAAAACTATGTAAGGAAGATAATTGCAAAATTTAAATTAATTAGGTTCTTAACTTTTTTTGATATCTACGTTGCCATATGTGAATATGTCGAGAAAAATCATAAATAAACTTTCAAATGCAGTTAAAAATTAGCTATCGAGTAAAATTCAAATCCCTGTAACTTAAGTTCTAAATAAGGTATAAGTAAAATTCAAACATTATTAGAAAGAAAAAAAGTTTAAATTTTAAACTGACATTAAAAGTAAAATATTGAAAATTTTGACAAAAATGACGTTTTAAAAGTGTACGGATACCTTAAAGAGTCTTCTGTAAAAACATAACTGAACTTGAAAACAAAGGATTTGAAGAAGGGGGAAAAAAGATAATATTTTAAAAGAGTTATAATTGTTTTTGACAGAGAGAGACTGATCTGTAAGAGTATTCAAGTACGTTATAAAGAGATGGAAATGTAAATAGACTTTTATTGGAAGTTTAACTAGATGTAAAGTAAACATTGAAACCGTGAGAAAGAAAATGAAAACTCCATCAAAATTCTTTAAGTTATCTGCTTTAAATTATTTTTTTATTCTGCCATTCATTGAGTTCATACAAACGCGTGGGCTCCGAAAGAAATCTGACAGTTATTTAAATTTATACGCCAAGGCACCTACATGTATTAGAACTTATCTCTTATCATCTTCATGTGGGAATATTTGCTGTGTTTTAAGATATATTTTAGTAAGCTCGAAATTAAATAAAATTGAAAGTGTTTCCTACATGAAAGCTTATCGTTCTTTTTAAATGAATTTGACGCGATAGCTTAAAAAATAAGTCTGATAAGTTTTTGATTTTAAATGTTCATAATTCATGGCAGTGATAACTTTTTTTTTTTTTTTTCCTTTATAAATAGAATTAATTTTTCTGTTTAAGAACAAGTTTTATGTCTATGTGCACGATCAAAATATTGAAAATTTTAATTCGTATTTGTGTGGTAATAGTAATTATAAATTTGAAATTGATCGCCGTGTTTTGATATCTTCAAATAAAACCAAACCTCTCACAAATGATTCAGATGCTTCTTTCATTTTTACATTATTACATTTTATATATTTATTCGAAGTTGAAGACCTATGGTTTATAAGTTTTTAGAACTGATTCTTGTGGATTCCAGACTTTCTTCGGTAAGTATGGGCATCACGACCCCTGGGCATCCTTGTGATCTTTTTCTTTCCCATGGGGTTAAATGTCTGTGAAAAACACAGGTGACGCACCCCGGCGTGTTCTTAAGACCCTTCTCAATTTTCGACCTTTCTTGTCAACCTTTCTCTCTCTCTCTCTCTCTCCCTCTCCCCCCCTCAATTTCTTCACGTTTAGACTACAGTTAAATCTTGTTTGGCGCAGCATAGCCACATCTGGCTCTTGCGTCAATAACTTTTACATTCACTCACACTCACTCGAGACCTTTTTCTGTCGAAGATTGCCTCGGTGAATTGAATTATTTGATACATAAAATAAAATGCCATTTTAGATGCTGTTTCGTCATGTGAACCGTGGTCCTAAACCAAACGTTAATCGCCACCAATAGCTCACTCGTAGTTTGATGCTACAAAGGTAATTTAATAATTCAACTAAGATTAAAATTGATTTGTTTAATACAATTCAACAAATTGAATCTATTTTTATATGAAGATATTTATTTTTAATATATGTCGAAGAGATATAAATCTTAATAACGCACGACTTCATAAACATGAACGTGCCTTTTAGATTAATTTGGTAACTTAATTTTTTTAAAGATTTTTATTTTGCCTCCTGTTTTTAACTGATTATTGAAATGATATAATAACAAGTCTAAGGGGAAGCTTGTACAAAAAGAAACCTATCGTATTTGCTGTTCGAATAAAAAGATTTTGATCTAAACACATATTCTTTCGTTTAAATTTGAACAAATAAATCATTAAATGCTTATGTGTTATGTCTACGAAAATAGTATTTTTTCTTCATCTCCTGAAAAGCAATATGGGTTTTTTGTGAGCCTTGGTACCCTATTCTTTTTTAAAGAACTATTATTGTTAGTTTATAAACATACGCAATCAATAAATGCCCCATTGGAAACCTTATCCTGAAGGGTACAGAAATGCACTAAACCTCATTCAATTTCCTTGACTGCATCAAGATATACACTATTGTTCCGCGAGCATTCATATATGCGTTTTTTCACGTATGTAATTGTGTGCAACGTTCATGTATGGATGGTATTGTTTAAAATGATTAATTGCTTATGTGTAATTATCTCACTTTCTCTAATTATAAATGTGTAACTCGCTGGGATGAATACATAGATCATTCGATGATATTAATTCACCTCAGGGTTAAATAACAGGTCAATTGAAAAGTCCCCGGCCTACCACAGTAAAACACATTTTTTTGGCAAAATTATTTTTTTTTTTATTCTACATAATTCCCTTCAAGGGTGATACACTGATAATAGCGACCCTCCAACTTTTCGATACCATTTTTGTAGTACGATTTGTCCTTTGCTTCTAAATAGGCCTCAGTTTCGGCGATCACCTCTTCATTCGACGAACATTTCTTCCCAGCGAGCATTCTTTTGAGATCTGAGAACAGGAAATAGTCGCTGGGGGTCATCTGGAGAATACGGTGGATGAGGAAGCAATTCGAAGCCTAATTCATGGATTTTTGCCATCGTTTTCACTGACTTGTGACACGGTGCATTGTCTTGGTGAAGCAGCACTTTCTTTTTCTTCCAATGCGGCCGTTTTTCGGCGATTTCGTCCTTCAAACGGTCCAATAACGCTATGTAATAGTCGCTGTTGATGGTCCTTCCTTTTTCAAGGTAGTCAATGAAAATTATTCCATTCGCATTCCAAAATACAGACGCCATAACCTTGCCAGCCGACTGTTGCGTTTTCCCACGCTTTGGAGCGGGTTCATCGTGTGCAGTCCACTCGGATGACTGTCGATTGGACTTCGGAGTGAAATGATGGAGCCATGTTTCATCCATTGTCACATATCGACGCAAAAACTCGGGTTTATTACGCTTGATCATCTTCAAACACTGCTCCGAATCATCAACCCACCAGAGGGAAACCGTGCAAGTACTCTGTTCTCGCGGCGCCATCTAGCAGTTATTACAAAAATAAAAAATAAATATGACCAATGTTTACAAATGTTATTAAACAAGGAAGAGGTTGATTTTATTATTTTCAATTAAATGATATCAATGGATTTCAAATTTTAAGATCGTCCTCATCACACACACAAGAATCTAAAATTTTTGTACTCATACCATCAGATTCACCGTTTAATTTCTAGTTTGAAGTTAATCATAATCAGCTCCTTTTTTTATTTCAAAATTCGAATGTGTACGACTCATTCATAAACGCGTTTTGTTTCTTTTGTTTGAATAGAAATATTGATATTTTGTAAACGAATAATGAATCTTTCTACAAATTTGTAAATAAATCTATGCGATGTTTTTCTGGAATGGGAAAGACGTTTATATTGATCCCGATAATGAGATTTTTATTATTTCGAACTAAAGTTTTTAATAACTCCTTCAACAATTTTCGAAATATTCTGTAACTGTTGTTTTCAAACTTTTTTTTTTTGTCTTCATCCCCCTTGGCTTTCTAAGATCGAATATTTATGAATCATATGATGTTCATAAGATGTTGTTTATTCTTTTCTGAAGTACCCTTTAAGAATCTCCTCGTACCCTAGGGATCCCGATACGCAGTTCAAGAATTACGGTTCCAAAGAGAGAAAAAAATTATTTTTAAAATAAAAAAAAAAATGTCTACATATGTTTAAAAATCTATCTGCGTTGTTCTATAACAATGATATCTATAAAACCAACTTCTCAAATTCATTTGTATTATCTGAATAACCCATTGGCGAGACAATGAAAGAGTTAAATACATTTACTCCTTTACATATTCCGAGCCAGGGCGTTTGTAACTTTTATTTTCGAAGGTGGGTGAATCTTTAAAACTCGGTTCATTGAATTCTGATATCTTCTTGCTCTTTTTCGCGTCCTACACTCGAAGAAAGCTCAATATTTACGATCGCCATACATATATATAGAAGAAAAAAAAAAAGTGGATGTCGTCCAGAATTTGCGATGATAAGAAAGGATGCCAGCGTTTTGTCACAGTCCATTAAGCAGAGGAGGTCTCTGGCAAAAACGCTAACTGTATCTGTCAGCATTCCTCAACTCCTTAATGGAGTTAATTAAAGGTCTTAACAAAAACATGGCATCCAGGACATTAAAACGCGTCGTCGTGCCGCGTCGTTCTGCCTACGGCTCGCGAAGTAAACGACAGTTGAGAACGCGAGGCTGGAAAGGTGCCGTGACCTTGAAATGTTCATGGTTTTTGCCTTGTGAGCTACTCTGTACCCACGCAAAACAGACCAACAATGATATTGCGGTGAGCCGCAAGTGCAATGGCTTCGCTATCGCTCCTCTTGTTTCTCCGTATCAAAGCTGAAGATAGTAGATTAGTAGTACTGAGTCACCGAATTGCGCCAAACGTTTTTAACTAACTGCTCTCACGCTTCGTGTGTTTTGATCGTGTAAAAAAAAAGCGCGAAATGACTTTGGAGACGCTGGTTCATTAGTGTTACTTGGGACTTTTTGCTTTGTCGACATACGTACTTACGAGAGCGTTTCGTGCTGCAAAAATGTGACTCTGTTAAGCGAAAATAATTTTTATTTAGGGGTCTCAGGACTCTTAACGCTTGTCCGAGTATCGAAAAAAATATCTTTTTTCAAAACAATATAATTTACCAGTGAAACAAAGCAGACAATTGACACTTTTACCAAATAGTATTCATATTTATGTACATTTTTTCTCATATTTTCATAAGATTTAAAGACATTTTTCGTAAGTTATAATGAAAAATAAATTGGACATTTTTTTCAAAATTAAGAAAATCTATATTTCGCTGCGCGCAGGATTCTAAAGTATATTATTGATTAAAATTTACAAAAGTGATGTTACATAATGAAGAAAAGTTCAATTTTAGAGTTATACGCTCTTTTTGAGAAATTTAGAGAAAAAAAAGTTTTATAATACAATTATAAAAAAAATTATGAAATTTTAAGAAAAAATCCAATTAAAATTCATATAAAAGATTTTCTGTTAATAATTTGTATGAAATTTGATGTATAAGTCATAAAGAAACCTTTTTTTTTTTTTTTTTTTTGAAAATGTACATAAAATTGCACACTTATATCATAAATAATTTCTGAGAAATCCTGCGCGCAAGTTAAAAATTTTTGTTCTGAGAAAAATGTTGGAAATAAAAGAATTCAAATCAAAGTTTAGTTTTTTCTCGATAACTCTGGGAGTTTTCGAAGTATTGTTATAATTTTGGTACCAAAATGTTCAGAACAGATGAGGCTCTAACATATATTTTTTTCCCCCCAAAAAAATCAAAAATTTTGAGGTTTAAGGGTCCTGAGACCCCTTAAAGCAATCATGGATTATGAGAAATTTAAGCTCTCTAATAGACGTATAGGAGATAAAATTTTGAGAGAGATAAAATTTTGAGAGAGATAAAATTTGCCCTGATACATTCATTCAAAAATTAAGATTCTTATTTCTATTGTCAATGTTGACTCAGTTTCAAAAGATTAATAATAAACATTTTAATTTTGTAAATACGTATAAAATTTATCACAAGTTGCTTTTTATGTGGAATAAGTGTGACCAGCGAGCGTTTTGTTATAAAATTTTTATTTTTATAGTTATGAATAAAAATAGACTGGTTCTTTTTCCTTCCACAGATTCTAACTGATAAAGATAGTTAACAGACGATGTAATTCATGAAGAAGTTGGAAGGCGAGATAAAACATTAAGTTATTCTTTTGAAAAATGATTCAGCAAAGAGTTCACTTTTTTTAAAAATTGCTTTGAATGAGAATTCTTTTTCTGTTTACTAATGAAGGCCATTTAAAAGTTAGAACAGCCTTGAATCCGTATTATCTTGTGGCTTGAATCTTGAGTCATTTCTTAAGAAGCGAATTACCAATATACCTTATATGCAACTGAGGCAGAAACATTTGGTTGTATGTCTTGTTTTCGCACAATGATTAATACTTGACCTAAATTCAACATTCCATTTCCCCCCCATTTACACGTAGCGTTAATTGCTCACTTTAACAATTTAAAATTGATAACGAACTTTACATGGCAAAAATGCAATCGCTACGTATGATTCTGCGCTCTATTTGATTTTGTGGTGACAAATCCCGTAACGCCCGAATTCTAGCATCATTTGCCTTTCCAAGGCATAAATGTATTCATGGAAAACAAGTGAAAGGAACCAAGCCTTTTTTTCGCCGGTTCTTGCTATGCAAATCTAGTATCATCCTCCGCAGTTTTCGCGCAGAATGTCCTCATTGACTCTTCGTGGGTTTTCCCGATCGAAGTTAATCCTCCGTAGAAAAAGTCAGAAGTTTACAACCTTGCAAATAACGTAGCGGAACTTTCACTGTTACTGTCATTGGGTTGACTATTTTCTGGGTTGTCCTACCACTTGCATATCATAGTATGTTTTTATATCGTAATTGGCGTAGAACCTGGTATCCGATGTTTTCTCACATGAAAAATTTCTTCAACTTCAAAGAATCAAGTTGATTTTTGGAAACTTTTTTTTTGAAGAAAATGCAGTATATGCTTTTGTTGGTATCGACAACATGATCAGTATTATTTGTTAATTTACTGGAACGACTTGTCATCGATCCCGCGAAAAAGATAATTTGTCGGCCGAGTTGTCATATCTTAATAATACATAATCATGGCAAAAAATTTGTATTTATAAAGGAATTGAGAAATGTACTGTTATGAAAATTTGAATAACCCTATTTCTTTGGATATTTTTTTAAAATGATTCTAGTATAACGATATAGCAAAATTATTTTTTTAATCATTAAATCTGATTCGTAGAAAATAAGAGGGAACTGCCTTTTGATTGTATTTCGGCGTTGGGTGGTTTACCGGTGGTGGAGGGGGGAGAGAGTTGATCTTGGGTGCTGGCAGCGTTTCGAACCCTGGACCAGGGGATCCGAGGAAAAGTTGACCGGTCGTGGTTTTTTTTTTTTGTGTGTGTGTGTGTGTGTGTGTGTGTTGCGCCTTTACCAATTAGATTAAAAAAGACATCTCTCTTGGACCAATTTTTAAAGTGTTTTAATTTTTGGCGTTGTTGTATAAAAGAACCGCTACATATTCCCCCTCCAGTATCATCATGATGACACGGAGAAACATTCTGAATAATACGTGTAGAGAAGATCGCTTTTCCAGCCATTACTCTGCAATTGAAATGCATATTCTCCCTGTAAATTGAGTTATGTTTGGAACAATTTCCATTTGACGTCATCAGCTGTCTCTATATGAGTGATGGGTCTCGTCGACACTTGCGCCGTGGCCGGGAAATCGCAGTTGTGATCTATGTGCGCTTGTCTTAGTTACACAGTGGCAAGTATTTTGCGTCGGGGCATTTGCAAACAGTAGTTCTAGGCTGTGCTGCCATCCAGTGTTCAAGTCCTGGGTCACCATTGCGGCATTGTTAGTTTTCGTACCCCATGAAGGGGGGGGGAGATAATTGATCTTGGATGCTGGCCGGGATACCCTAGCGATCCTTCTCTATTTTCGACCCTCCTTCTTGTCAACCACTTACCTTTTTTCAACTTCACGTCTAGACCACAGTTTAATCTTGTTTTGCGCAGCATAGCCATATCTGGCTCTTGCGCCAATAAACTTTACATTCACTCACTCACTCACTTGGATGCTGGCAGCGTTTCGATCGCTGGGCCAGTGGTTCCGAAGAAATGTTGACCGATCACATTTTGTTGCGCCTTTACCAACCAAATTAAAAGAAACGTCTCTCTCCGGCTCATTACTAAGGCGTTTTAACTTTAGGCGTTGTTGTTGAAGAGAGTCGCTGCAGTATCACCCCCCCCCCGAGCACAAAAATTTTTACTATGTCAATGTATATATATATTATCTCAACGACTCTTTTGACAAAGAAATGACAGTTTCTCCTTTTGTGTGAAATATATTTGAGTTCACAAATAAAGAAAGATCAATCAACGACAATTAAATTCAATGATACATTCATAGAAATAAGCGGAAGAAAATATGTCGCTGATATGAAATTTAATGTTCTGTTGTTATTTCTTATAAATAGCGAATCATAATATGTGTTAGCACTTAAAAAGTCTTAGAATCTCTTTCGAAAAATACGCTGTGGTTACTGATCAGAACAGATGGTAAAGTTATGGATAGTTTGTATGATATTTTTTCATTGATCAATTTACACAATCAAAGACAAACATTGGAATGTGGAAATAGGCAACAAGAAAATAACCATTAGTGAGTGTATAGAATTAAATAATGTTATTTTACATATAACATTTTTATGTAACTCAAGAACGTAATCTCGTGTCAAGAGAAGATCCACTTTTATCCTTAAAGGTTAAAATAAGTAGTCAAAAGAGGCAGGACCCTTCAGTATAAGTGGATAATGAGTTGTGTAGCTTTCGCTTAACACTTCATTAACATCCTTACGTACGTACGGCAAGACGTTTTTACTTTTTCAATGAAGGAAACTGATACATCAACGTATACATGTGTATGCTTTTCTATGTTAAAAGTTAAAACTGCCCCATCTGATAAAGAGTTCGAATTACGTTTATAAATAGATATTAATGCATTTGGAGAATACATATACTTAAGAAAAAAAAATTGCAATACATATTTTTACCGCTTGTATAATCGAATACTTTCGTTTAATTTTCATACACATGACCAAAATAACCTAGCTGTAAAATTTCGAACAAATGTATTTTCCTTACTCGATAAGTCTTTCTTTTTCTGTCATTATTTAAATTGTCTCATATCTCGTCACTCGGAAAATGGAAACATTTCACAAGCTTTTATATTTCTTGCTATGCTCTTATATATGTACTTGTATGTCTTTCCAGTTCGACATTTTTATTCGAATTAAGACCTTCTTCCTCTCCGAAGGTACGTGTATGAAATTTTGCATACACGTAATGACTCGATGACAATACAATATTATGGTATGCTCAAACAGTTACGGACTTGATGAGTGTGAGGGCATCCAATTGAGTTGACATTTTCCACATACATATAGTTCACGTAATTGCTTTTTAGTCCAAAATTTTCAGACTAAAATGTATTAAATGTAAGTAATTAAAACCATTTTCTTTAATTCAAGCTTTTGTTTTAAAGATAAGACAAAAAGATTTATTATATAATTTGTAAAAAACTTGAAGTATTTGTACTTCTGATTTCATATCCAGTAGCTATGGTATTTAATTTATCTGTATTTATACCCAGGTATTTTAGTTAAGCGTCTCGAGCTTTTGTAGATTATATATTTTATAATTTAAAAAGGATTATTTTCATACTTTTGAGTCCATCTTTATATAAAAACTTGATTTATATATATATATATATATTTGTATATTTAGAATATCAAAATGTCGAGGAATAGTCTAGTTCGAAATTGTAACTACTCAATATATTTCGTTTTAATGTTGAGGTAAATGATTCTATTCATTTTTTTAAAAAATCTTTCGATATTTCTAATAAACGCAAATTAGGATCTCTCGAAACGTAATATCCTTGTTTTATTCCATTATAAGTTAATGATAGTCTTTTTTTTTTTCCCTAAGAAAATTACCTTTTAATTTTCTACGTATCATTTAGAAACTTTTCAGTCAGTTTTTATTCCATATTTGTATGATTTGTATAGCAACATCAGCTTTCACTTGGCCTTTTCTTAGGCAGTTAAATGATAGTTGAAGGGAATTTCGAATGCTAAGTATGTATATTTTAAAAAAATTAAAATTGTAAGAATCTTTCTGAAAAAAATCTTTCTCAAGATCATTTTCATTCTTCCAATCCATGTCCTCCCCCGTTCCATTAAGAGGATTACCTTTTTGTTAATATCTTCTTCCAATGATTGAATGCCATTTAAAATTTTCTTACTCGAAATTAATTTTGGTTGACAATTAATGATGAAGTTCTCCTATTTGTGATGTTTTCGGTAATCTAGTGACCAACTTTGTGTCTCAAGACAGGTCGTGTAGTGGAGCTGATGCTCTTTAGATCTGACCCGTGTGGTGACCGGGAATTACAGATAGTCCCACTGTAACTCATACATGTAGTAGAGGCGACTAAAAGGAGTACGCAGCGTCTGGGGGTATAGCCGGACATCATGCCCCTGGGGATTATATCAGGGATCTCAGGGACTTTTCTTCTTAAGATAAGGACGGGCATCGTGACCCCGAGGCTTCCTAACGATCCATCTCTATTTTCGACCCTCCTTCTTGTCAATCCATTTGTATTTTCTTCAATTTCTTCACGTCAGCACCACAGTAAAATCTTGTTTGATGCAGCATAGCCATATCTGCTCTTGAAACGAAGTCCTCACGTTGGAATAGCGTGGAAGTTGGAAGAATTGGGTTCCACTTGACGACATTTGATCGCAGTACAAAAATATGAGGTCCGTCTACAATAGCCTTCTCGTTGCTTTGAAGTACGGCGTTTAATAAAGCATCAAACTGTGGTGAATGGGCATATTTTTTTAATAAATTTAATGTTAAAGCTCAAGGAAATCTTTTTTAAGTTGTTAAAGATATCTGACATTTTTCCAGTACTGTTAAAAGATCATAAGATTCGATTTTTTTTTCGTTCAAAAGTTTTAACTACAAAAATAAAATCTTTTAAAAAAATAAATAAAGCATATATACATAATTGTTATATTTCCATAAATTTTTAACTGTGATAGCTATTATTATAATAATTTATCTATAAACAAATATTTTTTTTAAAAAAAATTAATTACGAAATTCTACTAAATATCTCGGACTGCCCTAGAAATTGTATGACAATTACTTGTTTCACCTTTGAATACGCTTTCTGTTTTTATTGCCCCAATACACAGTGGAAACTGAGAATTTGCAGTTATTAAAGTGAAGGAAAGAAGAAGAAAAAAAAATTGTTTGTGCTTTACATGAAATGATGTATGACAAACAGGTAAGGGAGGGAAAAAAATTCGTGAAATGTTTTTTTGTAACTAAATAATCGTTCTTGTGTGGGTTGGGCTCCTACCATTTTAAAGCCATTTATGGTACTTTGAATGAGTTTTTTGAACTTTTAAGCCATAGTTGTACCGAAGCATGACAAACTGCATAGAATAAAATAACTAACCTAACGAGAACATAACGAGGAACGCATTTTGTAGTTTGTTTCGAAACTTTTTTTTTAAACCACCAAGGAAGCTTTCGTTTTCATCAAAATATAGGATGGCGTCTCTGACCAATTTTCAATTTTTTTTTTTTTTTTTATGATAAAAATATTTTGGTTTATGACATCGAAATACATTATAATACACCCAACACTGCCATTTTGCTGTTCCATTTATAAGTCATAGTATGAAAAACAAATTATTTTATATTTATTTTATTCTTTGGTTTTTGTCCAGAAGGTTAGTGTAAAAACTGACTTCATACAGATGAGCATGATTTTTGTAATAGTTAATATGGAATGTCTTTTTGAATGTAGTGGCTGTGGTAATCTGGTGGTCTTGGTCGCGGACTCGCGCTGGCGTTGTTTACGTGGAGTCGTGGGCTCAAACCTTGATGCCACTTGAGACCCACCTTGTATCGGAACTGATGCATGTTTAAACTGGTCGTCAAGCCCTCTCGTTGGCGTGGTGTGGGAGTTTGGAGCTCAGGTATCGTCCTTGTCACTAGACGTGGCCTGCGGTTTTCGTTGTGTCGCGAGTTCGAGCCTTGGCTTCGAAAGACCCGCCGTGTAGCCGGGGCTGATGCATGTTAAGTCTGTCGGCGCCCAAAGCCCTCCCGCCAGCGTGGTGTGGAAGTTAGGAGAGGGGGTGCTAGCTCAGGTGTCGTCCTCCTCACTTGACCGAGGTTCAAAATTACGAAATCTGTCGCACAATAGCCCTCGTGCTGCTTCTAGTGCGACAATGAAATCAAACCAAACAAACAAAACCTCGTCACTTGACTGAGGTCCATCGCCAAAATCCGTCGTGTTGCCTCTTAGCATGACGTTAATAAAAAAATCATAATCATTTATTGAATGCCCTTTTCCTTTGCTTTAGAATAAATTATTTTATTCGTTATTTTCATTTTTTATCTTTGTTATTTTGATATAAAATCATTACTCTATCACCGAGTTTTAGTCATGGTTAATATTGTGTGTAACTACTTTTATAGAATTGATTGTTAACACTAATGTGAAGCGATTCAACATCCTCCCCTCAAATTTCCAGCCTCATAATTTCCTGCATTAATTTACAGAACGATTCTTGGTAATAAATGTATTAACCGTACAACCCTGGTTTTTTATTATTGACGAATTAAAATATTGTTTGTGCAATTTCAAAGTTTGGTCGCTGTTGATAATGCACATAAAATAAGCCCAATTTTAAAAACTATTTTGAAGTAATTCTAGAAAGTTTTTACGAACATCCAACCTCATATTATTTAAGGATTTCTATTGATTTAAATAAGGATTTTTGATGATTAGGATATAATTCGTGTAATCCTGGGTTTGTTTTTTAAGACATAATTGCTGGAATATTATTCAAGTAACTTATACGAATAGTTCTTATAATTGAAACAAATAAGTACGTTTAATTGTTCGTATATCTATTGTGAAGCTATTCAAACGTTTACATTTTGGAAATTATTTCACATTTATTTAATTTTTATTTTATTATTGATACTGGTACTGTATTTTTCCATGTATTCGGAATTCCATGAGCGGGGATAGTTTTATTTTAACGGTGAAATATTTATTGTTGATTTATCAGTAATTGTTTTGGGATTAAAAATCCATTGATATAAAATATTTTGAGACTTTGAATTTATCTATATTTTTAAAAATCAATCCCATTTTATCCAATTTCAAGTGTTTGGTTTTGGGTGTATGGTATTAATTTCAATGGTAAATACTTTTAATTTAAATATTAATTTAGTTACTGAGTTAAATAAATTTACTAGAACAGCAACTACGTATATAAATTTCTAATTAAAGTATTTTTTTGAAATTTAAAACATAATGGCTCCCGTCGACAGGCCATTTTGCTGTGTAGCCGGGGTTGATGCACGTTATCTGCCGAGACTCGAAAGCCTTCCTATGGCGTGGTATGGAAGTTAGGAGATGGGGAAGTGCCAGCTCAAGTGCCACATCCTCGTCACTTGACCGAGGTTCAAAATTTCGAGGTCCGTCGCCAATAGCCCTCGTGTTGTTTTGCATTCAAACAGGTAAAATAGTAGGGATTCGTGGACGTTAGTAGAAATTCCGTAGGATTAAAGTTATGTTCACGAAATCAAAATGGCCGGTAGACCGGAACTTTAATACCTGTTGTTCTCGAGACTTACAGACAAAGATAAAAATTCCCTGTTTCCAATTTATTTTTCAGCTTTTTTAAAATATCGCTTTGTTATGTCATATATTTTATTTAACTCTACGCGAATAATAACACATAAGTCAGGAAGAGATCATTTTAAATTGTTTCCATGTCGTCAGGAAATTGTAAAAAATATTAATAAAATAAACAGAAACGTTGCTCTTAAATCACCTAAACGCTTTCAGTGTAAAAGTTTTATGCACCAAATACTTTTTTTTTTTTTTTTTTTTTTTTTTTCTTCCTTCAGTTATTATGTTGAAAACATATCATTTTTAAGATAAGATTCTTTAAGATGATGCAGCTTTTAAATTTTAATAGTTATTTATAAAAGATTTTTTATTTATATGTACTGCATTGAAAGTATCCTCTTTCGGAATTTACATCTCTTTGCATTTAAAGAAATGTTTAACTTCGAATGTTTTTTTTTTTAAAAAATAAGTGTACGTTTTCTAAAAAATTATGATAGTTTTAGAATAAAAAAACGGAACAGTTCATTAGCAATGTGTGTGATAATTATGACGATAAGATAAAAATTTGAATTCATAATTTTTATATCTGAATGGCATCACGGTTAATTTATTGAAAAGAATTGTGTCGTTGAAAGGAAATATCTTTCCCATCTACATTTTCAGACGATACGTTTCGAAAGTCATTAAAAAAACTAAATCATTATTTCATACATATAAAAAATGAGTGCTTAATTTTTACATGTTAGTTACATAAGAGGATGTCATAATATGATGGATAAGATTTAATTGTTGAAGAAAAAAAAAAAACTTAAACTTCTTTCTTTCTTGGATCAGTTGCGTAGGAGAACTTGGTTTTTCCTAGTATTCATTTACATGCCTTTTCCAACTGCCGCTAAAAACATAGTAAAAAGGCATTGCCCACTTTTTACCTTGGTGTTCGATCTTCGTTATATATTCCCAGTGAAAAAAAAAAATAGTAAAAGTTTACATACACCCTTCATTAGAAATTCTCAATGTCTCAGCCATATTTTCTCCCACACGAAAAGGGCAAATAACGTTCTTTTTTTGAACGATTTTGTTTGTAGGAATTTTAAGAACAATGTTTGTTCTTAAAGTTAAGTTCAATGTTAAACTGAATGTGTTTACTTGGATACTTTTGGCCTGACACGTGCACCTTCTACAAAGACGCCTGTCGTATTTCTACAGGGAAATTACATGTCAAACGATTTTAAGTGCGGAGTTCGAGAATTTTGTACAAATAAATTTAAAAAAGACCTGTATATGCATAAACTTTTTATAAGCAGCCCAGTATTATAAAAGCTTAATTTTTGAATATTTATATTTAAGGACATAGTTCGTTAAAAATAAACAAAATATCGAAAAAGAAATTACTTAATTTTAATTGTAGGACTATTCTAATTATGTGTACAAAATTTCATGGCTCTTGCTGCATCATTTAGCGAGTTTTTTTAAAAAAAAAAATTATAAGTCATTTCTTTGATGTGGCCGGTAACCTAGGGGGAATGGCCACGGCCGGCGATTTTCGTCGAGTCGCTGGCTGGAGTCTGGTGCCACCAAAGACCTGTCATGTAGTCAGGACTGATGCACAGTGAATATTTCGAAGATCAAAGTCTTACCGTTGGTGTGGTGTTGAAGTTAGGAGAGAGAGTGCCAGCTCAGGTGTCGTCTCGTCACTTGACTGAGGTTCAAAATTACGAGGTCCGTCGCCAATAACCCTCGTATTGCTTCTAGTGTGATGTTAATTGAGCCAACCTGAACATTTCTTTGACGTTCAAACTTTTAAACTGCTTTTTCTCAGCTTTTGATATTTGTCAATCATGTATTTAAAATGGTAAATGTAAAATGGCTTTTTTTTTTTTTTTTTTTTTTTTTTTTCAAATTTTTTTTTAAAATTGTAAATTTAAAATTGTTTTTTTTTTTTTTTTTTGTAATTAATATGAAATTTTGTATATGTTTGGTAATTCTGCACTTGTAATAAAAATGTAGAATAAAAATAATTAAAAAAAATCCGCAAAATTAAATAAATCTGTTTCGTTACTGCTTTTCCATTGAAATGTAATGAAAAGAAAAAAAAATGGAAATGGAAAAAAAAAAATATTATAAAACTAGAAATAATATTTATAACAATCAAACTCATACGCAAAATTGTGCGAAATACTTCTAAGAAATTGAAGGGGGGAAAAAGTACTTAAAAATATTACAATTTGTAGAGGTAACATGAATTTTAAAATCTTGAGAAATATGTTATTCTTTTTTTGAAAATGATTTTTTTTCTGTCATACATATTTTTATGTATGTACAGATGCGGTGAATATAAACTTTTTGATATAAATATTTAATTAAAAAAAATTCTCACAGGGATATCATGTCCCCTAAAAAATTTCCATATAATTGGCAACGTAAAATCATAGCTATTATTTTAAAAGTTTCCTCAACAATCGCTTATTGATTGACTTAAGAATATCAACCCTTCTGGGGTTTGCCTTTTTTAGGTAAGTACGAAAATCATGACCCCTAGTGATCTTTACTTTCCTATAGGGCTTACGGTCTTTGGCAAACACGGGTAGTGTTTTCCCGGGATACTTTAACGATCCTTCTCTATTTCGGACCCTTCTTGTCTAACTGTGTTTCCTTTTTGTTCCATCTTTCTTGTGTCTAGATTATAATTGCTCATGGTTTGCCGCAGCATAGTCAGAATTGGCTCTTGTGTCATAAACTTCTACTTTCACTCACTTAAGAATGTCAAATAGAATTTTTTTTTTTTTTTTCCAAATAATGAACATAGGATAGTTCCACCATCTAAAGATTTTCAGTAATATCAATTTATGTATTTCTATTTATTTTTTAAAATTTTGTTTTTCTGATTGTTTTTATTGTTTATTTTAGGAATGAATTTTGCTGGAGAATTTTGTTTAAAGGATTTTCGATAGCGTGATGATGGCTCCCCCTAATGTTAAAATCAAGCATATAACTAGGTAAAATTTTGTCTTTCATTTTTACTTCAAAAATCAAAACTTTAAAAATAATTGCACTTTACCAATTCAATAGTAAAATTATTGAAACTTTATTAAATTATTGTTAATGGTATTTCAATTTGTTTTCTTTTTTCATGAAGCATGTGAAGAACTTGAACATGATCAAATTAAAATAGAGTACTTAAGTCATTTTTTTAATTTAAGTTTATTTTGCTCATGAATTAAGGAATGCTTTTTTCAAAGGTTTTGTTGGTTTTTTTTTTCTCTTTCAATTCGATCAACCTCTGTATTTTCATTTTTAAGTGAAAGAAAAAATAAATAAAAATTTTATATGCTACAAAATGTTAATTTTACAATAAGTAAGATACATATTGGTGGGGAAAAAAATATTGATAAAAATTACCAAGGTTTTTTTTTTTTTAAATTTTTAATTTTTAAATCCCCCCCCCCCAACCTTCTGCTTTGATAAAGGGTGTCTATATCATTTTCTTATGGTTTTTATTATCGTACATTTTGAGAAAAAGATGAACTTGTATGTAATTTATTGAATAATTTTAAACTCTTAAGCATGTAGTTTTACAAACTTGTAAAATAAAACATGTCATTTACTAAGCCCTTTAAAAAAAGTATACTTTTTTGTATTTATATCTGTACACTTAGGTGTCATAGTGCTTATATTTTTACCAACTAGCTAAAAAAAAAGAAGTTAAGTTAACTTCTTTGTATGAAAATGGAAAATATTTTTCATTTTGAAAGATTTTCATATCTTTTAGATAGTTCTGGACATTAATGTTCTTAAACTCTTCTAAAATTGTTTATAAAACGTGTTCTTGAATATTCTCTGAAATTCTTTCTATCGTAAGAGATTTCAATGGAAATTGTGGTGACTTTTTATATGAAATATTTATTTGTATCCTTTATTTTTTTCTATTTTACTGAATCAAAAACGTTAAGTAAGTGCTAATTAAAGCTTTAGATTAATTGTGATTAATTAAGAATTCTTTAAGAGTTAAAAATGTCTTAAATTTTTTTTAACCTTAGGAAGAAACCACAACATTAATGTTCTTAAAACTTCCTTCCAGATATATTATGCCTGTTTCTATCTAAAGTTAAAAGAATTAGGCTTCACATTCTGAACATTTTTTTTTTTAAGTACAAAGATATTCTAAGAATAATGTCATTTTCTTATGTAATTTAAATATATAGAGAACAACTCTTTTATTTTTACTCTTTTTATATTAATTTTTTTTTCTTTTAAAAAAATAATCTAACTCTTCCTATATGTACATGCTTCGTGTTTAATTTCCTATACATGCTGATTAGATTTTTTCATGTGATGAATTTAAAAATTTAAATTTTGTACAGTTTAAAGATACATATACATACCCTCTTTCTGATGTAATGACTGCATATTTCATTCATATATATGTTGTATAATATTTTTGTTATTATGTTATTACAAGTTCAAAAAAACTTTGAAATTCAATGAATTGGTTATTAAAATTCTGATTTGCGCCAATTTATTCAATAATTTCATTTTTTTTTTCAGGAGCCCATCAAGCTCAGGGGATACCAGATTTCCAAAGTTAGACGAATGTGCTCATTTCCATTATGAAAATGTTGAACTTGGGCCCATTAAAGTGAGCATATTTTCTGTAAAAATTAAGGAAAGTTGTAATACTGAGATGGATACTTTAGTAATATTTTTCTAATAGTGTATAATTATTAAAGCCATAATTTTAGTAATCCTTGGTTATTCTAATTTAAATATTGGATTGCTGTTTCTGAGTTTAGTATGTATAAGCCATGCTAGAATAAATTCTTTATTTTCAAATGCAAAGATGTGTATGATTTACTTCATAGAAAATGTATCAAATCATTCATAATTTTTTGTTCCATTATTTATAAGTGCCATCATAATACTAATATTTCACTGAAGGTTTTTATTTAGACATAAATATCAGTCAAAATTTATTAAAATGGATCATTTCTATATGGTGAAAAACATTTTAGATTCAAAAAATAGTGAAGATGCTGAATATGTTTTACTACAGCTTAATGCATGACAATCCCTAGCTGTGTACTAAAACATGTAGCTTTTTTAAGTCTTATATTTTTGATTCCTTTTTTCCTTGCTTAATTTACACAAACCTGCTACTTATTTCTCTCTCCATTCATTGAAAGAAGCAGGGGGAGGGGAATCATTTCCTCCCAAATTATTTTATGTATAAAATAAGAAATAATTGTAATGATATTTACATCCATACCAATTCAAAACAATGGGGATCAGCATATCCATAAGCCTTTATTTTTATTGATTTTGCAAAGGGAGACTTTATCTGTTTTGGAGAAATGGTATTACATAAAACAGCTTTTCAATTTAATACAACTTTTTTGAATTCTGAGGAGTGTCCTTCCAGTCATGTTCATCACAATTTCATTAATTGTCCAGTATTTCATAATCATTGTTCCATATTTTTTTAAACTCATCTGTTTTAAAACTTGTCTGACTTGAGGAGGGGGAGAGGCAACAAAGCAAACAACTTGTTTGCTTTTTATATATATGAAAACTGGCTTTTTACAGAGTATTTATGATTTTAATCCTAAGATATTACATTATTTTCATACATCTTTGAATGTGATTTAAAGTGGTTTTATATATATATATATATATATATATATATATATATAACCATATTTTAAACAAATGTTTAGCACTGGTTAGCCAGACTTGGTTCGTGTACCATAAAACCTGCCTGTTACTCACTCACATTCAATGTTTTTTCTGATATTAAGGTAAACTTGAAATTTGCTTGCTAGCATAAGAAAATTTTCTGTCTAATGTTTATATGTTTCAATGAATTTCATGTCTTCCAGGTCCTTTTGTGTGATAAACAAACTGACTCTTGTAAGTCATCCATGCTATGCTCATCATCAAATAAAGAAAATGAAACTGATCATCTATGCTTCCTAATTACTGTAATTAGCAATAGTAAAAAATGGGTTGTCAGACGAAGTTACAGGAATTTCATGTTTTTAGATACACAACTTCATCGTTGTGTATATGACAGAAAGTACAGTTTATTACCAGAACTTCAAAATCTTTCATATGATGAAACTAAGGAAGAAGAAGAATATGACGTAAGCTTTTTTAGATACTTATTCTTTTGATTCCCATAAGTTATTAAAAAAATGAGATAAAACAAGTATTTTTTATATATAATTTTATACAATTGCCATTTAGCTAAAATTGTATTCAAATTCTGAGTTCAACAATGTGATCAATTTGATTAATGGTATATTATATTTAAAGGAAACTATTATTATTCAAAATTGATATTTCATTTATCCTTTAAATTAATGGTCTGGTTTTATTTGCAGATACTTTTCTTTTTAACAAATACAAAATTTGATGTTATTCTGATGAAACAAAATTCTGAAAATTAATTGTTTATTTGCTAATTGCATATGGTAGTCAAATAACATCACTTTCTAAAATTACGTGTGCTGTCTATCCTCTGTGTATTTTTTATTTGTATTTTTTTTTTTTTTTTTTTATTTCCCCAATGATTTACCATAATTTTTCTGTTAATTGTTTAAAATTTATTGTTTTCCATGTTCTTTAAGGACATTTAATTTAATGTAAAAGTCGCACATCACTTAAATGTGTCATAATAGACAAGTAATTTCAACAGTTAAATTATAGTCAGAATATGTTTTTGTAAGCATTTATGAAAAATAATGCTAGTAATATTTTTTGTTGCGCTTCTTATTTATTTTTTAAGTGCGAAATCTGTAATGACATCAAATATATAAAATAAATAAAAAATGTGGATTGAAATGTGGTTACGGGGATTATTAGGCAGAAAAAATGCATATCTTATCACATGTTTCATTTATTTTCATTTGATGAATGAATTACTGTCTTCTCTCTTTGCATTTCCTTTTTTTTAATGATCATTTAGCTACAGTAATTAAATAATAATATACTCATTTTGAAACAACTTGTATAAAAGGAAAAATGCATTATTTTTTGTAAAATCACATTTAGCTTAGGTTACAAATATATTTTCATCATATGTTTTATTTGAAGAACTTCTGTAGTTTCATACACACACACACACACTGTTACTCATTACCTCCAAAGCAATTCTTATATCAGAACCACTATTCAATCTAGAAGGGTTTATTGTTATGGTTTTCGCCTGCACTGAAATTAAAATTATATTTTATCTTCTTTTTTTATTTATCTGTACTTCTATTGTTTTTTATAAATTGGTTAAAATTTTAATTTATTTTTGTTAATGGAGAAAGGAAAACGACTCTTTTCTATTTTCAAATTATTTTCATGTTAACTAATTCTGTCTTTTTACAGTTCACCACTTTATTAAAACCTACTTATATTCCTTGCCTTTTTTAAACCTAAAATTATTTTTGCATTTCTTTTATAATAATTTTTTATATTCTTAATTTTCATAAAATATTAATGTGTTTGTCTTGCTGACACGAAAAATTTAAATTTTTATTTATAAATACAGTTTGAACCCATTAATACGTAGTAGTCAGGATCCGTTGATACTAAACCACAGACTAAGTGAATTGCAAGTTATATTATCTTTTGACTCATATTAATACTGTAAGTTTCAAACTTAATATGAATTTTCTGTGTAATTAACATTTGTTTTAAATTATTGAGTTATTGGTTAATTAGAGAAGAATAAGTTAGTCAATTATCTATTACAAAAAAAAAAAAAAAGAAATAAAAGAAAACTTAAAAGTGCTTAAGGAAAACTGAGTTTGTGTTATCAACTGATCTTTAATGGATGATTGAAGAAAAAATATGATTTATGGAAGAGAAAAAAGAATTATGATACCACAATGCTTAGAAGTGATATCACAATCTTGCCTATCAAGTGAGCTTTAGTAAAATCATGTAGGGAACAGACTCGGGTGTTACTCTAACACATATTAATGCGGTCCAACTGTTTTTATATGTGTGTGCCTTATGCAAATTTAAATAATGAATATTAAAATTACTGATTAAACATTAGGAAGTGTACAGAAAAATGGAATTATGGCTTACTGAAAGCCAGTTGATGTGTTGAGTAATGTTGGATTCTGATAGATATGTGAAAGCTTATGCATTATATATTACTTCAGAAGTGTTATAAAAGGCATTCTTTAGTGATTTCTTAAAAAATTCATAGACATTGTTTATTATAGAATATAAATTTTATATTAATTGTGTGTTGAACTCCTATGTTCTTACAAAACTGGGTTCTTATTAGTTATTTCAATGGTTATAATTTTTTTTTTTTTTTTTTTTTGTCACTTAACATAATAAATTTTTATGAGCAAAATTTATTATAACTAAAATTTAAAAACTTTAAATTAAAATTTATTCAAAATATTCCTCTTCGAAGTTTTAATTATTAGTTATTTCTTAAATAATTGTAGTTGCATAATAGCTTGTGGTAAAATTAAAGAAAAGAAATGTTGCTCCATCTGTGTTTTAAACTAGTTGGAGTGTACTTATGAATTCTTCATAATAATGTGGTTTTGTTGTTCAAATGAAGATGGAATCCTGGGTTTTTTTTTTTTCTCCCAAGAAAGATTTACAAGAAAGTAAAGAAAAACATCTATAAATAGCTGTTGTGTCTAATCATCTTGTCCTACTAATGGAATTCTGGAATCTGTGTGAGATGACACTTAGTGCTTTAAGTTAGCAGTTGCTATGCTTCCTAATTTGAAAACTTAATGCAATATATTTGATAAGGAAAGACATTTCACTCTTCTTTAAATTAAGCATAACTGTGATGTGTATTAGCATCACTGAGTGTATGAATGTTCACATATGAAATGGGGTGCAGTTTTTTTTTAATTTGCTTCCATTTTTTGAAGTGTGGAGTAAACTAATTTTATGCTGTTTTACCATATGCTGTAACTGCACACTTATTTAAATGTCTGAATTTGCGTACAATTTTTTAAACATTAAAAATATGTATATTCCACATTTTCTCTGTTATCATATTTTCATAGAAACTAGACAATTACCTTGATATATGAAAAATTCTCATACACTCATTGGTTTTTATTCTTTGATATTAGTTATGAATATAGGCATTTGGAATTGTATAGTTGCATTATTTTATTTAATCATGATCTTTTCATTTATTGTTTTATTTAATGTACAAGTATTATGTTAGTTGACTTTAATATTTTATGGTCGGATGTATTCATATTGTTATACTTAATAAAAATATTTATTGTGTATGTGTGTATTTAGTTGCCTTTACTCTGCTTGGTATAGAATAGTGAAGTTAACTGATTTTCTTTATCTGTGCTGTTATTAATAAGAAAAGATGAGCTAAGAGAAAAAAATTTGTGAAGTTATGAAAATACTTTGTTGATAAAGTAATTTTTTTATGTGATTTAGCATTGTTTAATATTCTGTACTATTTTTAGGATAAAATTAGGAATTTGTTATCAGAATATTTAGAACGATTCTCTCAATTGGCTGGAAGTTTAATAAATTGTGGACCAGTTTTAAATTGGTTTGAGGTAAGTAACTATGTTTTTTTTTTTGTGAAATGTATTCTTTTTGAAAGTAATTAAGCTTTATATTTACATTTAATTTATTTAAAATTCAATGTGATCAAATTCAAATAAATGAAATCAATGTATTATAATTGTGAATATAATATGATGGAAAGCATATAAAAAAAATTAAATTATATATAAAGTTTCCTCAACATTCTATGCATACACATATATTACTCTTTAAAAATTTGACTAGCAGTCTACAACTGATACTTTTTTTGCTGTGAATTTCATTTTTACTTATTTAGATCATTTCTATTCAATAATATATACTTATAGAAAAGTATTGTATAATAACTCTTTCAGTATCACTTGTACCAAAAAGGGAATGTTACTGATGTGATACATTCTCCTTTTAGTAAATAGTTTAAACTTTTCGGTATTTTTACAAATTACCTAGTTTACACCCACATACATAATTGCGATTTTTGTAGTTTTCAAAATAAACTTTCACAATTTTCAATTAAAAGCAATCATAGTTGTTTGATAAAGTGTGAAATGCATTTTTTTGTTACTCTTCATGAAAGGTGGATTGTAAATTTAGCTGTTTTTCTTTTTTTAGCTTGATAACAGAGGAAATCGACTTATTGTTACTGATGAAGCTATCAACACTCCAGCTGTTGCAGCTGCTTATGTTGTTGTGCCTTACTGTGCCCAAGCGACTGATGAAATTTCATTTGATGTAAGTATTTAAATTCTTTTCATAATTGAAGAAAAGATCCACGTGAAATGTTACACTGATTAATGTGGATAATACACTTTTGTGAATTGATTAAGCATAGTAATATGATAATGCTGATTTATTTAATTTATCATGTTGTATTTTTTTATGGCTGTAAAATTCATTTATGTTGTTTCAGGTAAGTTTTCCTTGTTAGTCACATGTTTATTTTAAAAATATTGCTATAAATTACCAATTTACAATTTTATTTTATTGCTGAATAATTACTCTTTAAGTGTATCAATTTATATTTTAAAACAGACTTGAGTTTATTCCTTTTTTTTTTTTCTCCCTGTAAAAATTCTGCATGGAATTAGGTAAAATTGATCAATAATGAACAATTTTTATTGAAGTTGTAAATACTTAAACTGTCGAAAATAATTCATAATTCAGATTGGCTTGAGAAAATATAATTTTATGTTGCACTGAGCATGAAAAGCTTTGCTTAATTATAGTTAAAAAAAATTTAGCAGTTGTTTTATAAATACAAAATACTCCTAATGTTTCTATTTTTTTTCTTTTGAGCATAATTTGTATAACTCTTACTTTGATGTTTTTTTCAATTATTTTTTATATTAAAAAAATGTATGATAATTCCAGTTATAAAATTATCTGCTTCTGGGAATGATGATGAAGATAAGTGTTTTAAGACATCAATCCTTAAATTAATGAAAATAAAAATTTGGCGATTTGTTCATATACATAAATGTAAATAAAGACCACATTCTTTTACTAACATTTGAAATTTTAAAAGTAATGCAGTTGTAAAAATAACTGTTTATAATTTTTGGAGATGTAGCTCAAAACGAATTATAAATTGCTTCTGAGGAACATAGTTTTTATCTATAAGATTCAACGATTAAAAATCTGGATTATTTACTTTAAAAAAAAAAAAAAAGATCTATCCTACTAATTTTACAACCATATATATCTACATATTAGTTAAAAATTGGGTTACAAAATACTTTATGATGAAGCATGTCTATCCATTATCAAATTATTCATTGTTATTTATTTGTTATTTCCATTAATTTGTTGTCCTTGTCCCATGTATTTTTTTTAATTCTTTGAAATTTCTTTGGGTTTTTTATAAGATCAGAATGATTTTATTTATTTTTTCTTTACACTCATACCAATTTGTTGCATGTGCAAAAATGGCAAAACAATTCGTTTTTGTCCAACAAGTCATGGCGGTATGATTTTATATGTTTAATAATAAGTCACATTGTTTAATAATAAAAATTATTTTTCAAGTTGTTAGTGAAGTTATAGTTAACACCATTATTAATTTGTGTTTATTATTTTTATACTCATGTTATATTTTTTGTGAGAAATATATACCTTGTGAAAGGGGGTGGGATGTTTAGATATTCAATTAATTTTATTGCTCTCAATTTTTCAACTATCATTTGATATCTTTTATGCAACAAATCTTTTTAAGAGTGGGAGGGGAAGCAAGGGATCTTTCAATATCTTTCATTTATTTGTGAGACTGTGATTTTCTAAAATACATTTTTTGAATTATAAATTACAAATAACTGCTTTTGAAAAAAACATACAGATTATTGTGCACATGATTATATATTTTTTTCTTGGTTTTAAAATTTCTTCGATTTTTAGTTGGTGGCTTTTATTTATAAGAATATTTTAAAGAAAATTTATTAGTCTATTAGTTTATTTTTTCTTTAGGTGTAATTTGTTGTTGTTTTATTTCCTTTATGTTTAAATTTTTGGTGGAAAAAGGCCTCTATTTTAAGTTTCATTAAATCATAATTGCTGTTATTATTAAAATATATTGGATATTTGATAGGATTTATTTTGAAACTTAATTTATTGGTATTCAATTGTGGCAAGTAATACATTTTTTCATGGCATTTCATACTAATACTATTGTTTAATTAGTGTAGCTAGTGTAATTTGCACTTCAATTAAACAAAACATTGCCAGTTTTTCTCATTTGTAGCCTTGCTGAATTTAGAAAGCGTACATAAAACATTATCGACTTAACAACAAAAATTTTATTTCCTTTAAAAAAGAGAATTTATTTTAAAATTTTGTACTATTAAGTAAAATCTTCATTTGATTTCTGCTTTAATAGTTCTAATTGGTTTATAAATTTCATGAATAAAACCAATTCCTGTCTATATAAAATCAGGAGGATAAGCTGCAAAGGTGTTGCTTTGTAAGATTTTTTAGGGAGGGGGGGGAGAAAAGTTAAGGAGATATAGTTAGATTATACATTTTTTTTTCTCTATCAAAAACCAATAAATAAGTGTAACCAATGTTTGTTTTAAATAGAAGTGTTATTTTAGGGATGAACACTGTTAGAAAGTCAGATTTGGTTGTGAATATTTGATAGAGATATTTCTCAATTTCTTTCCTTGGAAAAGTTCTTTTGATGTGTGGGATTGTGTGTATATATTTTTTATGTGTGTGTTTAGCCATATTTTTTTGGATACTATTAAGCTTTTGTATATTATTGACACACAGATTGTTGTTAAATGTAGTTTATACTTGTGACATATCCATAATTATGCTATTTTAATATAATGGTAATTGTTCTAATTGTTATCATTGTGAAAAGATAGGAGCATCAAATTGTTAAGCTTTCTACCATTTCTATTCTGTATTATACAAGCCCATTTTGAGAAAATATAGAAACAGTTGTAGAACTTAAAAATCTGTGTTTTATTTTATGAACTTTTTCTTTTTATTGTTCAGAGTAAAAAGGTTTGTTTCAGATTTCATTGGTATTTCTGTATTCATGCACAATTGGAATCTATTTTATTGAGTGATAACTTTATTACCTGACATTTTTAATGAAGAAGATTTTCATGAATTGGAACAATTAAAATTTTCCGACTTTTTGTTCGTTTTTTGAGATTTGTTCTTTTAATAAGTATTCCTTAAATTATTTGGGATAAAAGAAATATATATATATAAATTTGCATATATTCTTAATTTTTGACAACAGTATTTATATTTATTTATAATAAAACTGCTAAAATATTGCTGTGTTAAAAGAATTAAAATATTTTGATTAATATGGAGCTGTATGTAATACTTAAGACATATATATATATATATAAGGTGAACAATTGTCCTCTTTTTGTAGGTTCTACCCTCCTTTTTGATAATTTAAACTAATTTATTAAGCTCTGTATCCAGAGGTGCCGTGCCCAACTGTTACGCTAATGTTGAATACAAAATTTTTTTAGGATATTCAAAAGTTAAATATGGCTCACTCTAACACCTGCTATAGAGTGTATTTAATAGTTATTTGAGCCTTTCCATTCATTTTTTTAAGTTTAGACAGATGTTCTAAAATTCTTTAATCTTTTTTCAATTATGAATTATTGGAGATATTAATATATTTTGTACATAATCTGGCATCTATTTTCCACAAACGATTCCAAAGATTGAAGGGGAACATATTCTTCAGCTGCAGAAGTTCGTTTCATTTTGAACGATTTTGTCCTTCAATATAAATCACGATTTGAAGAAAAATTTATTTCTTAAACAATAGAAAGAGGAATCATATTCGAGAATAACAGAAAAGTGCACCAAAGAAGTGCAGAATTTTTAATAAATGTGTTTCCAATATGTTGTAGAGTGGTCTGAAACAAATTTTACAGGAAATAATAGTTTTCATTGATGTTTTTTTACTTTATCACTAGTAAATTAGGCAGATATTGAAAATTGTGTTGAGTTTTTATCGATAGAAACACCTGATATTAAAATCGGTGACAATTATCTGTTTGAAGATATTAGAAGACCAAATGTATATTTAAATTCTAATAAATTAGAACAATGGGAAAATCAACATGTTGAAATTGATAAAAGATCAGCGGAAATATTTTACCATTACAAAAATTAACATATTCCATGTGAAAATTTGGTTATTCTTATTGAATTTACATTGTGAAGCCCTGGAATTAATGCAGTAGTTGAAAGAGGTTTTTCAATTTGTAATTATTTTTGGGCAAGTGAGAAATAAAGATTCAATGTTGATACTCTAGCTGCAGCATATACTGTAAAATTCAATATGAAGGATATTTCTTGGTCCGAAATTTCCAACATATTGGTAATAAATGATATGTGACAAAACATATTCATTCAGTAGAAAAATACTCATTTAATTAAATAATTAAAGGAATGTAAGCATAATTAGTGTATTTTTGTTTGAATTAATGAAATATTTGATTTATTTATGCAGTACTTTTTTCATAAATTTTTTCGTCTTCCTTTTCATTGTAAAAAAATTGGTCACCTCAATAATACACTTTTAGAGAAATTAGTTCAAAATTCCTTAGTTTATATGTAATTGTATTTGGAATTGCAAGATAATTATTTCAATTTTTTGATCTAACTCTCTCTTTGTAATCTCAGATGTATGATATAAATTTCACAATTCAATACTAGTTAAGTAGGTTTCTTTTAAGAAATTATACACATACACACTTCTTTATTATGTAGTATAAAATGATATTGATATTGAGTTATTCTGATTGCTGCAATATGTTTATTTGTTTACTTTATTCATTTTGAATCCAATTTTATGCATACTAAACAAACTCAAATTTTTATTTAAATTTAGAACTAAAATGCTTAATGTTAAATTTATTTCTTTTATGTTACTTAATATTTATCTGCTTCTCAGTACTTTCAAATGTTTGTTTATTGTTTATTGACTTTTCTTTGTGCATCCCTTACCATTAATTAATGCCACATACTCCTAATGATTTAACATTTTCTTTGGTAGTAGTAGAAGGAATAAAACATTTCCAGCATTGTGTGTAAATGATTTAAATTTTTATGAAATAATGAAAATGCTATGAAGTAATTATCAAGAACAGGATTGTTTTGCATTCTTTTAACCAAAAAAGTAAAGAGAACCATTCCGAGCTCTTAACTTTCAAGTTTATAATATGGGAAATGTGAGTTACATTTATCTTGCATCAATCCCTATTATTCCCACAATAATCATAAGCAGAAATGAAATTTCAAATTTACCATTTTGATTGCGACGAAAATGTGGCTGTTATTCAAAAATATCAAAAGCATATTTAAAAAATTGAGAAAAGCAAAGGTAATTTTGTAAACATTTTTGTTTTGACCAAGATAAAGAATCTCTATATACATTTATATGTCTATATAGAGATTCTTTTTATGAATAGTGCTTATATGATAATCAAATTAATTGGATTGTTTGAAATTGATGTATACAATCTCATCTGCCTCATCTCTTGCATTTATGCTTCAAAATATGTTTTGACAATAGTAAAAGGTGTCAATATTTTATTACAATATAAATAATAAATGTGGCTGCTTATGGATGTATGAAATACAGGGTGTCCTAAACAGATCCATACAACTTCAAAAATATGCTTATAATAAGACTAGTACAATAATAGGTAGAATAACACAAAAAGTGTTCTCTACAGTGTTCTGTTTCTGATCATAGATGGGTGCTGTACAACAACTAAATGATTTTTAAAGAATTTGGTTATTTAAAATGGTGGATAACATGAGAAAAATTCAATTTGTTAGTGGTTAATTGGATCAAAATTCATTTGGATTCAAAGAGATTTTCGAACAAAGTATGGGGAAATACCACCATCTCGTTTGAGCACTTATGAGGCATTGTAAATTTATGACAGCAGGAAGTGTGAATCATTAAAAAGGGTATGGTTGTCCTAGTACTAGTGAAGAATGTGTAGAACCAGAATGTGAAATATTTTCTAGGAACCCTAAAGCATCCCAAGAGTTAAATATGGCAAAATCCATGATACATAGAGTGCTTCATAAATTATAACAACTTTCCGCCTACAAAGTTCAAATTTAGTATGCGTTGAATTCAGATGATTATTCAAAACATTTCGAATTTGCAGTTGATATGCTTCATTGTGTCGAGACTGATGGACCTTTTCTGAATCAAATATTGTTTTCCGACAAATCATTTAATGTTTTCCATAATTCACTAAATAATTCATTCCCACAACTTTGGATTGG
Source organism: Nephila pilipes (assembly GCA_019974015.1). Lineage (NCBI taxonomy): Eukaryota > Metazoa > Arthropoda > Arachnida > Araneae > Nephilidae > Nephila > Nephila pilipes. The sequence goes on from BMAW01039961.1 coordinate 265,376, forward strand.
AAGGGATGGCCCCATATCGTGGCTGTGTAACTCCATTAGGTTAGGTAATGGTGTCCTGACATAATTCCATTAGGTTTTTCTTATGGGGATATGTAAAAGGTGATGTATTATACTGAACAAAAGTTAACAGTCTCAGGGAATTGAAACAAAAGATGTAAAGAGCTGTAGCTACTGTCCATGAGGGCATGCTGAAATGTTTGTGGATTGAATTTGGTGTATCATTTTGATATTGCTTTTGCTGGGAAAGGATATCATGTAGAACTTTTCTAAAGGAATTGGGGGTGGGGAAACTTTTGAGTTATTCTATCTATTGCTGTAACTAGTTTCACTATAGACGTATTCTTTTCTTTTAAATAAATTTTTGAAGTAGTACAGACCTTTTTGGAACACCGCACCTTGTAATATACATTATCTACGAAGTTGATGTATGTATCCTTTCGCTCCCCCCCCCCCCCCCCTTTAAAGAGATTAAAGACAGATATAATGTTTTTTATTTTCAATTTTGTTCTTTGAACATTTTTTTTTAAATCCTAAAATCATTCAATTTTCGATCATTCCAAGCATATCCATTAATATTTATGAATAATTTACATTTCGAATAAAAAAAAAAAGAAACATTTAATTCTTATATATATATATATATATATATATAACGGCCCTGTCTTTTAAAATAGATTGAAGGTAAAATAAAAGATTTCACTACTCAAATTGTGTTTATCATAAAGAAGAATTTCATATATTTTTCATTTTAAAATCTTTAATTTACTAAAATGTTAGTACAGATCTTATTTTTGGGTGATAAATCACAGGTACTTGAAATTTAGTGCAATTAGCTATCTGATAAGCTGAATATGTAAAGATTTTATTTTTAAACTTTAAGAGTTTGTTAGTTACTGAAACTGTTAAATTTATAAAATTTTTTTTTTAAACTTTTTTTTTTTTTTTTTTTGGATTTTATGAAAAAATGTTCTTTAGTCTTCTTCCATGTAATGTTAAAAAATAGGACTTAAACTCCTCAAATTTTTTGGAGAAAAGAAAAAGCTTCCAACATATGTATAAAATTTGGACTTTGCAATATGATTTGAATCAGTCTGTTTTTTCAGATGCAAAATGTACTCCATGTTTCATCTTCTTCACTGTAATGCCGAATAATTTAATTTTATGTTTTAAAATGAAAATGCTTATTCATGGAATGTTTCTAAATTTAAAGTCATTGTATAGTAGAAGGATATATGTGTAACAATGTAACAAATTTATGTAAAAATTGAAACTTTTTTTCTGCCTGAAATGTGTTATTAGTTAGATTCAGGCAGTGAGGATAAGCATTAGGGAAATTCTGAAAACTTATTGTTATGAATTAAATGACCTTCGAAGTAAAATATCAATTCCTTTTATGTTTTTCCTAAAATCTTGTAAAATAACATTTTATACATATGTTGAATTTCAAGTGATTCTGATATAAAGCAAGATTTTTATTTTTAAAAAAAGTTCTTTTTACAAAGATGTTTTTAAAAATCTTATGTTATGAAATATGCAATGATTTTTATAAACATAAATTAAAAAGTAATCAAATCATTTTTTTAATGTCATATTATTTTATTTACAGATAATTAATTTTGGAGAATAAAAACAATGATTCTAAAAGTTTAAAAAAAAAAAATCACTTTTTCATGCTTTTGGTAGCTAATTAGCTGAATTGATGAAAAACCTAATTACATCCTGTATTTGCTTTCTTTGCCATAAAACAATTGCATATTTGTTTTGAGTTCTATTATGTGGAAATGTACTATCTCCCCCTCCCCCCAACTAATATCTGGTTGTCAGCTTTACAGTAATTACTAAAAACATCTGTTACAGTATCCAGTTGAAAACCCATTAATTGTATTGACACTTCCCCCCCCCCCGCACTGAAGCTTGACTTGTTACAAAGCAACTTGGTTTTTTTCTCTCTCTCTTTTCTGAGCCACTGCACTCTTAGAAACAGAAGAAACTCTGAGCTTCAGTACATCTGAACGTAAGACATTTTTTTCCTTCCCCATTGACCTAGAAATGCAATAGTTTATTTTGAACGAAATTGTAGTACTGGCCTATAATTGAACGGAGCCCCCATCTCTAACCAAAACCAAATTATAAATGTCTTATAAGAAAACTGATGGAAACTTTTTTTCCCGGAAGCTAATTGTTTCAACGAGTGACATAAAAAAAGCAAGGAGGGGGGGGAGAGACCTGACGTAACAGTTAAGAAAAAGCAAAAGAAAAAAAAAAATGTTCAAATTTATGAGTCACGACGATAGTCCATCATTTCATCAAAAGAACAGCCCGATCTCCTTCTCTCTCCCCTCCCTGACTTTGGTAAGTTGTTTCTGTATGAGGAAACTGGGCTGCCAGAACACCCTCCTCGCATCCCTGCTCTCCCCCTCCGTGCGGAAGTAGGTCTCACCCGGTTGTGAACTGGGCTCTGATATAACCGATGCACTGGTGCCAAGATATGAAAACCTATCGCCCTTTTTGGCTATTGGTGATCTTTTTCCACCCTGTGAAGTTTTCAGATTATAAAACGAGTGTAATGCGTATTTGCAAAAAAAAAATTTCATAATTAATTTCTTGATGAGAATTAAGTTTATTTTTTGGAGACCGTCACTGATTGACGATAAAAATTTATTCTTCACGAATTTCTTCTCGAATATGTATTATACAGCGATTTCTACAAATTTTCAAAAAAAAAAAGTTGAGATTTTCTCTTAAGAAATCATAAAGTTACATTTAGTTAACTTTCTTTTTGATTGCATGTGTTTAAAAACAAAATGTATTTTATTATACCCACTGTAAATCATTCATAATTTTTTCAGTCCCCCCATCTATTCTGAAATAAAACTGCCGCTCTGAACTCGCCCGCGATTTAATCTTATGTTCAACTTGTCTTTTTGAAAATAGGATCCTAATTTTCTTTTGAAAACCTCAGTACAATTGAAATATAATACATTTTTTTTTAATGACCTGAGGTATTTTAGTTTTCTTTTAAATGCCCGCTTTAACAACTGTATAAATATAATGCAATATTCTTCGTTGTAATGAGTTCTATGATCAAAGTCTTCAGTGAAATTTCAGAGCTTCTTTTAGTAACATTCTTAGTCCTTAACGTGTGTAAAGTGCTCAATATCCACTTTGCATATCTTATTTGGGATATATCAATTTCTTTAAATAAATAAATAAAAAAAAAAACGTATTAGTTATTTAAATATTTGCATGAGATACATTTGAAGCTCTTCTTTTTAGACCGGACATATTTTGGTGACCTCTAAGAGACCTTTTAATACATCAAGAATTCTTCTGAAAAATATATATTCAAGCCCCACATTTGGTGTTGTAAGTACTTGGTTCGTAAGTATCTTAATTAAGATACAGAGCAGACTGCCATCTTGCTCATTCGAGTATACCATTACCGATGAAGTGTGATATATGTATTTCTAGCTGAACAAATAATCCACCTGCCGCGTATGCTGCTACTTTTAGAGATCATAGGGTGATGCTAAGTACTTTTTTGTGAGATGCACAAATCTGAAGAAATCGATGTAAAATTCTTGAGAATTGTATATTGTCTGAGAACTTTTCGTCTGTTTGGATTTCATGCTTTTATGCTTTTGTCAATACGTTGTTTGGTTAATGATATGAAGTTATCATCAATTACCTCGCATCGGCATTAAATCCCAAAGAAAATTTCAATAGTTCTTCGTGTACTTTAGTTAAAGCATCTATATTTTGTTGCGATCCATGTTACCGAAATCCTTACACATTTTGCATAAAAAAATGAGGAATCCTAGGAATCGTAATCCATCAAGTGCAATCTTCTAAATTCTTTATTTATAATTTGTCAACTGAATGTTTTTATTTAAAAATAATAGTAATTAAATAATAAGTGTTTAATATGATTTTTTTTTCGGTTAAGATTTATAATTATATGCTTTTTTGTTTTGTTTTATATCGCTCTGTTTTGGTTAGAACGTACTTTAATTATTCATTTTGATGATGCAGCTATCATCTAAGAGTGGACAGAATAGAAAGGTTTTATAATCAGCACCTATTGTAGAATGGTTTTAATCCCACGAAAAGATATTTATTTTCGTGTAATTGTAACTTCTTAAATGTGTTCTAATTAAAAGTAGTGCCGCCCTTATTAGGTTTTCAAGTAATCTTCAATAATCTCCCCCAACGGAAGAAAAACTCTCCGTATTTGTCTTGGACGAAGTGATGCAATAATGGAAGGAGAAAAAAAATAATAATCATTGACCTGTAGAGAAATATTATTCACTAGTTATTGAAAATTTCCAATTTTATTTACCTTCGTTCTAATTGTTCAGTGGTCTGAGACACGTAATTTGCAGTGTTCCGATTTGGATTTTCTATAACCAGCAAATGAACATATTTGACGCTTAGTTCTTTTTGTTGATAATTTCTCCTTTTCAATTTCGCGTTATTTTATTAGATTTCATATATACTATTAGTATTTAATCCCTTTCTGCTGAACGAGAATAAATTTACTCTTAGCAATAACAAAGGTTACATTGTGATTGATTGGCTGACTTTGAAAGTTTTGACACCTAACTTATCAAATATGCATGCATGTGTGTTTTGGAGATAACAGTTCGGTTCCGGATTATCGCGGAAACTATTGAAAGAGAATGAGAAAATGTTCCAACTAATCGAAGTATGCTTATAAATATAAATTACAATACAGTTTAATCGAAAAGTAACGGTTTTATGCCCGGTGTTTTTGCATTTTTTTTTCCCTTCCCTTCTCAACAGAAATTTCCCTATTCGGTTAGAATGGATCTTAATCTCAAGTTTTTCGAACGATGATGAGGAAAGTTGGAAAATATATTGCTGGTTTCAGAAAGAGTTAACGAATTCTTGTTCTATATTTAAACATTTGTCTTTCAAATGAATAACTTGTGATTCAGCAATTATTTGTTTACGATTTAAAATTATTACATTGATTTTCTGACTCGGTGTTTAGTTTTACGCAGTCATGTACGGACCATTTATATTTCTTTAGATATAAGCTACGTGGCCGGCTGGTCTTATGTTCATGTAAGATCGTTACACGGAATAGTGAAGGATAACGTGCATTAAATTCAAAATCCCTTCTTGAATTCATTACCCATATTGTGACCGGATGTAATAGAATAGCCCCACTGTAACTTCTGCATGTCGTATGAAGTGACTATCCAGTGTCTTAGGGTATAGCCGGACGCTCTGATTCTGACGATTTCTTAAGGGGACTGATCTTCCAGGTTGGGGGCCCTCAGGCGCTTACCTTCTCTTGGTGAGTGCGGGCATCATGACCCCTAGTACCCTAACGATATTTTTCTTTCCTACAGTGTTTACTGTCTTTGTAAACATAGGTAACGCGCCCCCGAGATATCCTAGCGATCCTTCTTCCCCCCCCCTCCAACTTTCCCTCCTGTCAACCAATTTTTATCTTTTTCTTTATTGTTTCAACCGTCTAGATAACAGCTTTACCTGTTGTTTGGCTTGGCATGGCCACGTCAGACTACTGCTCTACTAAAAATATTATCACTCACTCTCTTGAACTTCCAATTTAAAAGTTTGGAAATGAGGTATATGAACCCAAAAATAAGCGTCGTGCATCATTCCCGTTATCTTGACTCGAAATGTCGAAGTGAATTACTGATTTTCGTGGCTATAGCAAGATATTTACTCAATAAAGCACATTTTTCATTTGAAATTAACATTTGCGTTCGGGGTCTACTGATCAGCTATCACTGTTCTGCATCATTTTTAACCTCTAGTCGGCTCACAAAACAGCTGTCCCATGAAACAAAAGTCATTATGGTGTAAGATTTCGCCAATTAAAAACCATGCCGCTTACCATCACAACTCTATACGTCCCTTTGCTTTTCCGATGTACGCACAATCTTGCTGTCAATCCTTCGTCGACGTCAAAGTTGATTTCCATCGCTTCTGTTTATGATGGACACATCGCACTATTAATTTTTGTTGTAAGCGCTGCTTAATAGACGAGTGACAAGTGCTAAATTTTTCTTGAAGGTTCCGAGTAATGAGTCGTGATGTTTTCATGTCACGGGTAATTAATAGTTACGTATTTTATTGGGGAAACATTAACAAAACGTGAGATGTACGTGACCATGACCTTTAGTCGTACTCAAATGCTCGGATGCCTTGTGTAAATACGATTATCTTTTTTTTTTTTTCTCCCTGAATTTAAAAGCGTGCATACTATTATACTTTTGTTATATAACTTTGAAAAACTAAAATTCCCTTTAATGTCTATATTTACTCGTAATACTTTTGTGTGTAAACAATTATATAATGATGTAACTAACATTTGACAGATTTGTATTTAAAAATAATATAGAGCAAGAAATTTAGACTGTGGTCTAAATCACGTGTATACTTATCTCGTTTACTACAAGGGGGTATCGTAAAATTACGCCTGGAATAAATTTATTCTGCATGTTAATTGACCCTTGTGTGCATAACATTGTAAATTACAATTGTTAATGCTGATTGGTTGGTTTCAGGGAGTACTCGCAATTTTTTAGAAAATAGAATTCAATCTCCTGAGTTCTATTGTGACGGTCGTCAAAAGGTCATGAGACGTGAGGAAAGAATGTATAACTCTTGATGGTGATTATGTAGAATTTTGTTGCGCTAATATTTCAAGGTATCTCGTTTGGAATGCATTTTGTAAGTTATTATACGGCCGTATTTGTAACATTGGATTCTATGTTATAGAAAGTTGTAAATTTTTAAGCAAGGGAAGACTTTTATTCTATTTACTTTATTGACAATTATTATTAATAAAAAATCACTGATACGCCCAACGTCACACCTATTAATGATGAGAAATGCAGTTTTTATTTGTTGATTGGAAATTGTGATTTCAGTAATTCTGTACTTTGAAAATTGATATTTCGAGGGTATAGTGCCAACTTAGGAGGTCGTTCTCGTCACTTGACCGAGGTTCTAAATTACGAGATCCGCGCCAATAGCCCTCCTGTTGTTTCTAAGTGAGACGTTAGTGAACAATCAATCATTCGAAAATGAAATATTAATAAGATTTGTTGCTTTTGAAGTTATTTATAGTATTTTTAATAAAACTCGTAGTGCTTTTAAATCTCATTGCGTTAATTTAATACTGTTTGGGAAGAAAACTACGTTAAAATATCCTTAAAAGTATATACTAACGTAAATCTTATTGTTATAAATTTCTGTACCCTTTATAATCACTTAAGGTTCCCCTCCCGTATGAAATCTTACAGTGAATTCTTAATCTACAAATTGCTTGTGTTACATTTGGATAAATCATTTTTAAACAAATTGAAGTTCGCTTTTGTAGTTAAGACCTTTTTTAAAGAAGTTTTCTGGTTTTTTTTTTTTTTTATTTATTTATTTTATTTTTTTAAAGGAATCGCTTATGGAATAAAATCCATGAAACATTATTCTTTAGAAACTCTAAACTTTTCTTGGTTTGCCTTTTCCAGGGTTAAGCGGTTTACACAAGGCAACGTCTCGAGTTATACAACAAAGCAAGATTAAAATAATCCCGATCCGACCGATTTAATCTTGTTTATTTTTCGTTATAATCGTACATGTGGAAACCAAGACCTCGCACCCTCCTCATATGGGGTTGCAAACACCTTTTTTTTGTGTGAATGGAAAGGAAGTTACTACATTATTTTGAATGAATCACGAGCAGGAGACGTTAACAAGCCAGTGACCTTACCTGAGCAAGTTACCACCATACAGGAAGTGTTGTTTAAACATTGGATTTATGAATGGCTGTGTGGTCTTGATATCAGATTTGGCACCGAAATTTCACAGCAAATTCGTCACAAAGAGTAGGAAAACTTGGCAGGTTTCTTGCCCTGCCTCATGTGATTGAAACTTTACTTCAGAATTTTTTGTTACTACTGCATTTTTTTTAATTCATGGTGAACTGTTAAGGTTCCCGTCTACCATCCATTTTGATTTCGTGAGCGTAGTGTTAATCCTATGGAATTTCTACTGTAGTTCTCAAATCAACGCTATTTTATCTGTTTGAATGTGAGAAAGTGCATCCGAAAAAGCAAAAAATAATAAAAGTATCTGTGGAATTACATTTTCTCCTCTATTTTTGAAAATGATGCTCTTTTTGCATTCAATTAGATAAAATAGCATTAATTTGAGAATGGTAGTAGAAATTCCATGGGATTAACATTACTTTCATGAAATCTAAATGGCTGGCAAACAAACAAAAAATGCATTTTGAGAATGTTGATCAATCCAACATTGTAATTTAAATTTGTTTTATGCATTAAAAAAATGTTAATAATAATTCTTTTTCAAATTGCTTATTCTGAAAGCTTTTTTTAAAAAAGTATTTCCGAATTTTCTGTTTGTGTTTATTATTATCACTCGTGTGCAATAAATTGTTAAATTGAACTTTCTTTTATTTTTATTTTTACCGATATTTTTTCGAAGACTTGGAAAAATCTCTGTGTAACAATTTCTGTAAACATTCGTTCACATTATAATAAAAAAATTCGAATTACTTATGTATATCAATCCAGTCATTGTGTAGAATGTTTAATTGGCATCCCGAAACATGTAAATTTTATAACGAAAAAAATTCTTTTAACTAGATTCATAAAAATGTTATATTTAGTAGCATTTATATAGAGAAAATGAATTTCAGTGTTTACATTTCTTAAACATTTTCATTAATCATAGTATCGATAGTTAAAGTACTTTTTGTTAAAATTTAATTACTTTTTACTAATGAGTGCAATCAACATTTGAGTGAAATTTGAAATTGTACATGTGCTGCTTTTTGAAGCTTAAAGTGAAAAGTTTACTTAGAAGATAATCAAAATTATTTTTCAGAAAACACTATAAATGTCGTCATTTTTGTTTATTTTTACTGACTGGTATTGTGAAAATATTTATACGATTTGTATCTTTTCCTCATCGCCATTTTCTGTTGCAGCATTATTTTCATAAATCTTGAATTAAATGAAAGAAATAAATAATTTCGTTAGAGTTTGACTTGCCTGTCTTCTATCATTTCCGCGTGGCATGAATCTTTGAGAAATGCGATTATTTTATTTATCTTTATGTTGAAATAAAGTGCAATCCTGCTTTTTTTTTTTTCCTCCCATTGTTTGATCATTATGTCGTAACTTTACATTTTTTTTTTATTCCATCTGTAATATATTTGCTTTAATAATTTAAGTGTTTTAAATTGCCAAATTACGTAATCGAATTGATTAAAAAGTTTTCAAGTTCCATTCTAGACATTTATTGACTATAACATTATTCAAAATGATGATCGACATCTCTGCTATCGCTGCGTTACCTTATGTCTTTTCGTTTTAAGGGTTCTTTTATTTTTGATAACAATGGCCAAAAGATTTTTTGAGCGACCATAGCTACTATGGAATAATTATTGTTCTTGTGGTGAAGAAAAAATAGCAATTAGCTAACTATCTATAACTAATGGTTCCAGTAACGGACACTGACACTCACTAAATCCATACGCAGTTAAATTTTAAAATATTTAATAAAGAAACATCTATAAAATTGGCCGATTAAATCGACCCGAAACGAATTGCATCTTTCTTGTACAAGAACAAACAAAGAAGTGTCAGATAGCTTATTAAAAGTAATATCGTTATGATGGAGAGCAGCTCCCTCTTGCGTTGAGGCAAGATGGTTACATTGGTTGCGGTATTTTCCACATGTGGCTAACGTCGTATGTCCATTTATATGCTTATCGATATTCAGGAACTTTCTCAGATCTTCAGCCTTTCGCATTTACCATAACAATATTTCCTCTGAAAATTTATTTTATTTCGTTGTGTGAGTTCGTTATTGAGTTGATCTTGCTAAGGCTTTTAATAAGGAAGAAGAGAGTCGGAACATTGAGAAAGAATGTGATCAACCAAAAATTTGTGTATTTTAAAATTAAAACGTTTTTCTGAATTTCACTTGGTGTGTGTCATCAAATTTTCGATCGTTAATTTAACCAACTTCCCATAAAGCTAGAGCTTTGAAACTTTGGGAATCGTTCTTACTTGCCTAACAATGCAATGTTTAGACATTTGCGACAAGTTTTAACTGATGTTTCAATAATTTTAATAAGTCAAAATATCCCTTCCACTCGGCGCTTTGAGGAAAAAATTTCTTTCCCCCTCGGGGAACATCGGGAATTCCCCCATACGCCGCATGAGGTATCGTAAAACTTTTCTACTCACGAAGGGGAGATACTATCTCCCCTTTACTATCTCCGAGATAGAAAGGGTTGCTGACTTTTAGTCAGTAATTATTCGTAAGAAAGAAAGTTTCCAATATTTGGCGCCTTGTCATATCACAATAATTTTTTCTGAATTCTGGTTCCTAGTTTTAATAGAATGACTTACAAACTTTCAAATGCCTGTTTTGATTTTATATTATGAATTTTTTTAATACGTTCACAAATGTGTCTTTTTAAGTAAATTTTAAAGTTAAAAATTATGTTTTCTAGAATTTGATATACAGCATTTCAGAAGTACTAAGAAAGTATAATTTAAATGATTGGTATGTCGACTCTAAATCATGAATTAGTAAAAATTATTAGATGCATAACTTTTATTTGCTCCATTCGTAATTTTTTAATAAAGTTCGTTTGTGTTTTGTCCACGTTTTTGGGTCTAAAAGAGTATGACGTGTAATACATGTAGATTTATCTACACTTAGCCAATCATACTCAAATTAGCCTCACCTCCACGCTGTTAGATATGGTAATCCAAAAATATTTGGAAACTAAGAAGGAAAGGTTTGTATGTGCTCTAAATTTTTCAGTAAAAAATATTCAATAAATGATTGATTAAATTGAAATTATAATTAAATTATTTATGTGTTTATCACGTGTTTGTTTTGAATTTAATGTATAATAATTAATATACTTTGTCATTATATAAAAACGTTGGTTTTTATCTCGAATTATTTATATATACCATCGATATTTTCCAATGTATTCATAGTTGTTCACGGAATACCGTTTGATGAACTCTGTTTTGAATTGTACATTTTTCCCTTATCTGTCTTTCAAAAAAATATTTAAGAACATTTTTGAATGTTGCCAACAATTTTTTTGAAAAAGAACGTGATATATTCTTAACTTGTAATCAATGCTTCAAAAAATATATTGAAAAAATGTTTGATAGTTGATTAATTTTGTTCATTAAAGATAGTGTCATTGAATCGAATATCCATGTATGTCAATTTGATTCCCTCAAGTTGTCACAGAACTTGTTTCTGAACCTCCATAGCATTTACTGACCCTATCATCATTGTTCATAGTTCCATATAAGTTCAGGTCTACTAATACACAAGACTCTGTTTTTGTATTTTGTCTTCATTTCAACTGGTTCTTACACTAGTTATTTCTTTTTGCTGAATCCATTGACCACAGTCTTTCAAAAGTAATGAAAAGATAGGGGGAAAAAATTATAGGTTCCGAATTAAACCGGAACGAATTCTATGAAGGTCGTTTCGGAACGTTTCTTAAACCTTGACTACAATGCGTCACTCCATTCACTTTGCATCCTTCAAATTTCCCCCACACCTCTTCTCCGCAACTTGAATGATTTGTCCAGTTATAATTACTGTATTATTTCTTTTTTCCATCTGTAGTCTTTTGAATATCGTTAGTGGGAACTCGATATGCGTGTGTTAAGATTTTTTTTAATTGTATATTTTCGTCTGTCTTTGGTCATTGCTTAATTACTGCGGAAGCTCCATATATAGATTGTTTATAAAATGTGATATGGAACTTGTTTTTAGATTTCATTTTCCCCTCCATTTTTTTCACTCCTGTTCTTCACTTGTAAAGCTTTATTTTGTCTGAACTTGAGCCTTAAGAACAAACGATAAAATTTTAACGACTTTCGAATTTTCGGGAATTTTTCTGAACAGATTTTTTTTAAAGCGTCTGCTGTCGATAAAAGAATAGTGTTTTAGCGATTAATTTGAAAATATCTTTGAAAACTTCGTTTCGTATAAAAATTATGATAAGAGCGAAATATTTTTGATAACTATAACATAAAGTTTTTCTTGTATTTTTCTTCGTACATTTTAAATTTCTAAAAAACGTAATTATAGTTAAGAATAAGTGTTTTCATTTGTCCACATTTTTTTACTCTTTTTGTACTATATTTCTAGGAAATGCAGCTTGTAATTTTTGCTAGTCGTTATCTTTTCTCGAAACACTTCTGGAGTTTGATTATATCCCAATATTAACACTATAAAACCATTCAATTTTATATTCTGAATAGGAATATTTATTTTTCTCAAGCAAGAGTAAATTAAGGCTTAAAAAATAGAAGAGATACCTCTAAAAATGCTTTTGCAACAATTGTTGAGAATAAAGCTCATAAATTCGTTGTTATTATTGTTTTTCTTTGTCACGATGCTTCCGCATCATCGTTTTTGTTGGCTTTCTTTTGAAATAAAAAAAAAATGCTCTGAGGAAAACATTATATATATTCTCGCCTCTTGGTTTTTGGGTTACAGTGACAACCAAATTTATAAAAATGTCTAGACTTTATAGATCGAGAACATAGGTTACAGATGATGTTATAAATAAGAATGTGCAATATATTTGATTGATACAATTCATTGTAGTTGTAATTGGGGAGTTTTAATTGTTAACTACCATCACATTTAAAGCTATCTTCGGGTAATGTTCGAAAATAGGACCTAAAATACGAACACTTTTTTCGATTAAAAAAAAAAAAAAAAAAAACTCGACCATTAATTTTATGTTCTAACTTCGCTATGCTTAACAGCATATTTTATTATAATACTCATATCTATCTGTATCAATCCCCTTTTCTGGTGTAAAACATGTTTCATATATCGACTCTTATACTGTAATGCTAAATGGCCTTTACGTATTTTTGGAATGTCCCTAATTTTAAAAATGCTGCATCATAAAAGGATGTATGTGTTATAACGTCGTGAACTTATAGGAAAATTTGAACTATTTTCTGTCTAGAAATGTGTTCGAAGTTTCGAGCAGGTTCTTTTAACATTCGACGAAGATAGTCTTAATAATTACAAAGAGGATGGTAATGCTTGCTTCTTTTAAAAGGTAATAACAACAACATCTGTAAAGAGTTGTGGATAAATTCGAATCAACTGTTCAAGCATTCGAGGTTATATATTTGGATCTTTTATTGCATTTATATCTAGATGCCCTATGTATCGAGCCGTGCACCTAGAGTTGGCCACTTCCTTATCAACTGAATCCTTTTTACAATCACTAAGACGTTTTAATGCGCGCCGTGGACGATCACGAACAATTTATTCAGATAACGGCAAAAATTTTGTTGGTGCCGATAAAATTCTGCAAACCGTTGACTGGGATGGTCTCCGTTTTAAGGCTGCTGAACAAAAAATTCAATGGATGTTTGATCCTCCATCAGCCCTCTGGTGAGGCGGATGATGGGAACGTTTAATTCAAGTTGTAAAAATTCATTTCAATTTCACTGTGTTTTCTCATTTTTTTTAAGTATATAGTGTATTTTGATAATGTTTGTGTGTATTGTTTGAGCAAATTGTAAAGAATATTACTCAAAGGTGGGAGAATGTTGTGAATCCACTGTGTAAGCCTCTCAAAATTATTAGGGTATGTATTCTACTTAATGGCTGCAATTGTAGCGCGCGAAGTATATTGGATTATTCAGCAACTGATGCTCTCGAGCGAGAGGCGTCGTGTTTTTCTTTGTTTTCCATTTCTTTTAGTTAAAGAGTGTTTGCAAGTAAAATTTCTATAGTTTTGGCATAACGACGTAATCATTGAACCCTGGCGTTTTAAGTATTCAACACCCTAGGTAAAATGCACTATGAATATTAATCAGTAAAGCTTTAAAAAAGTATTATAATTTTAAAATCAGTATTATAGTTTAAAGAAGATAATTGAAAAATATTCATTAACTTCCTTTGATAATCATCAAGCAGTTTTTTAGAAACACGTGTCTTAAGCATAAACCTAAAATTATCAAATAATAATAATAATAGTCCAAGTATTGGATTTATAAGGAAACTTTATTTTATAAAAATCTGAAGAAAATTGAGAGAGACTAGTTTTTTTTTTTTTTTTTTTTTTTTTTTTTTTTTTTTAAATTCTTCTCGAGAAATCACTGTACGTATTTCCTTCCATCCATTGAATGAAGTATTAAAAAGAATATAAAAATTGTTGCTGTACGTAACCAATATGTTTGACAAAACTTCAGTTATACACAGCCTGAATGCATAATTATAAATTCTTACCCAGAACATTTTATCGTGCATCAAGCAAACTAACAACTACTTTCAATTTAACGATTGTATTAAAAAAATACCAACTGGGTTTGGAAAATGAAAAATCCAGCCATAACCAAACAGCAACCAGAACACTTATGTAGTTTATAAAAAACTTCTGTCTAAATAATGCTTAAATATGCAGAGTACGTGCTTTATACTTGCCTAGTATTTAAATTAATGCTCTTCAGTCAAAACAAAAGACTAGCGTTGAAGTGTGGAAGTCTTGGGTGGAGAATTCCCTTTTACTTCGAACGTGAACTAACTGTTTAATTCTGAAAATGATAATAATTAAGTCATTTATAGTCAAAAGTCTTGACAAGGACGTTTTCACTCTTCATTCCTTTTTCTCTTTTGAATATAATCGAAAAACCTACTTTTCTACATTTGTCACTTAAAAAAAAATGCGGCGGATTTTTGGCGAGATAGATTTGAGTAATTTCTCATTCGTTTGACCTTGTTCACAACATTGCGAATATGCAGAATTCACTGGGGCGTGTTGTAAATTGATGGTTTGAAAGAGTGTTTAAGGTGTTTGATTTATCAACCGGCTCGAAATAATATTTTCAGTTTTGAATTTTAAATTAGAGATGTTAAATTTAAATAAATCATTGAAATCATTCTGAAATTTGTAAACAAACATTTGTCATAAGGCTTGATGCGTATTAAGTTGTAGAAAGCTCGATAAAAATGGATGATGCAACGATTAAGCGATGTTTCCCGTGATTCGAAGCGACACTTCAGTATGTGTTTGAAGTAACCCTTTGAAGGCGAAGACGTTTAGTTAAGGCATTTCGTATGCCATTACAGCTGATACCATTATGTAATTTTAAAATTAGGAGCTAAAAGATTAAGTTTTAACAATTTAAAAGACCATTGTGGTGACCGAGTGTGGAAGAATAGTCCCACTGCGACTCTGCATGTCGTAAAAGGCGACTAAAACGGGTATCCAGTGTCTGAGGGTATAGCTGTGCACTTTGGGGATTATATTAAGAGACCCCATGAACTTGCCTTAGTTAGGTAGGTACGGGCATTATGACTCCGAAGCAACGTAGTGATCTTTTTCTTTCCCGTGGGGTTTACTCTCTTTGGTAAACAAGGGTGACGCGCCCCCGGGTTACCCTAGCGATTCTTCTCTATTTTCGATCCTGCTTCAACCAAATTTTTACCTTTTTATCCCATTTTTTCCACACATCAAAATCACAATTTTACAGTTTACCAGCATTCCTCTCGCTCACTTAGTTTATCTGGCGCAGCATGGCCATATCTAGCTTTTGCGTCGCTACATATATTATACTATCACTCGAACGTCTAGATCACTGTTATACTTTGGCCCAGCATAGCCAGATCTGATTTTTGTCCCATAAAACTTCACCATCATCACCTAACAAGTTAAAAGTCAATTTGGAAATAATCAAGGAAAAATACTCTTGAGTGTATATTTGTTGAATTCCTGTGTTAATTTTTTTTTTTCTGTGTTAAAGTTTTTAATGTTGTAAAGATATTACATTTATATGTAGAAAAATAAATGCAAAGTTTGGTTTATTGTTTATTGATGCAGCTCTAAAAGCAACGCCAGGGCTGTTGTCGACGAAAACCAGGGTAATATCAATTCTACTGCTACTGTGAAATTAAATTATGTTTAAAAAATCATGCTTTTCATTCTCTGCTTTGGGTAGCTGTGAGTTGTTTCTTATTATGCTTTGGTTGTATTATTCAAAAAAAAATGTTTTTTCAAAATGATTTACGTACTGTGTTTTGTTACTTGAATCTTCGACTTTCTAAAATCATAGCGATTTATTCTGTTTCGAGTAATTGAATGCCATGACTGTGAATGGAAAATAATCACGAAACGATTGAGGCGGAGGTAGAATTAAGGCTCCCGTCTACCGGTCATTTTGATTTCATGAGCGTAATGTTAATTCTATGGAATTTTTATTACTGTTCTGAATTGTTTACTATTTCGTCTATCTGAATGCAATAAAGTTCAAGTGACCGGACGTCCCGCTTTTTAACTATTTGTCCCGCGAGGTTTTAAGAAAGCCCGCTTTTTAGAAAGAATGCTCGACAAGCTAGGAAATGACGGAAGAACGGGAAGGGAATATACAGTTTTCGGCTTTCCTGGGGCTATTTCACCAGGATATGATTTTTGCATTATTTTTGTAAATTTTATAATGTTAAGTTTTAATAATAAAAATAATTGTTGAGAACTGATTATCAGGAACTGTTTATCGAAGTTCGCCTTGATTAGTTCCTAGAATACGATCACCATTGTTTGGACTTAATGAATAGTGGCATTTTTCGGCATTGGCAGCGACGAAAACATTTTGTAGCTGTAAAATGAAGAGAGAACACTTTGTACACTTCCACAGATTTTATCCTTATGGCGACATGTTCTGCTAACGATGTAGCATCATTTGGAAAATTGTTGCAAAGGAATTACATTTTATACAAAAATTGGAAACGGATAGGAGTTTTAGAGAGGTGCAGTGTGTTTGGAGTTTGTTGGTCGTCGACGAAGTAACGCCTTCGCATATTGAGTTTTGTAACTGTCTCTCATGCGATACACATCGTACCGTGTGCTAGTGCTAGTTAAGCAAGTAATGTCAACAAACCAACTATTCAGATGATTTAGGTAAGTAATGTATTTAGGTACCAACTTTTTAATCAAGAACCCCTTTCCCCCCCCCCTCCCCGTCAATGGTGTCCCGCTATTCGAATGTTAAAATCTGGTCACCCTAAATAAAGTGCATCTGGAAGAGCAAAAAATAATGAAGGTTTCTGCGGATTTAAATTTCCTCCTCGAATTTCGAAAATATTTTAAAATATTTCTTAAGCTCTCAAACGAATCTTTAAAATAAGATTAAAAATATTTTCAAGAATCTGAAAGAAAATGTAATTTCGCAGAAACCTTTTCTTTCTTTCAAATGCACTTTATATAACATTCAGATAGATAAAATAGTAAAGATTTGAGAATCATAGTGGAAATTCCATTGGATTAACATTACGCTCACGAAATCAAAATAGCCGGTAGACAGGAGCTTTAACTCTTGATTTAATTAATGCTTAAATCCCTATCGAGAAACTTAAAATTCAGTGATCTCGTAAGATGTATCCACAACTGCAATTTTAACGTTTCTTACCGAATTTGATACGATATGTTTATCGAATCTTGTATGGGAGCCTTAATATCCTTCAAAATTGAGAAATTATTTTTAAAAACAGAAATAGGGGAAAGAAAGGTCGTTTACGCTATTGCTTTCATCACTGCTTCCCTTTGTTGCTCGGATTATAATGTAACCAATTTCAACTCGTGCACTTTGCCACCGAGACTTCTCTTGATTCGATCATTTCCTTTTGCGGAACATTAGCGTTGCGTTTCATCTCTCTCTCATGCCGCGCCGAATTTTGCTGCTGCGAATAAAAGAGGATTGTTATTCCATTCCTAAGTGTACAGTGATCATGTCATTGAATGAAGTAATTCAGACAAATTCTCTCCCTACTTAGCTGGGATGGTTTTCTTCTTTTCTCCTTCGTCTTCCAGGCCCACGATTTCGAGGTTTCCCGCGTTTCCATCGTCAACTTCCGGTGAGTCTCAAGTTTCAATGTCTGTAATCGGTTAGTGACGACGAACGCGCGAAGATAACTACTGCTAAGATGCTTGACCTTGCACGTTGGCTGTGCCCAGCTATGGACGGTTCTTGATGCTATCCCCAATTGCTACTTGCATGAAAACTAGTGCTCGAACGCGTGATTAAAATGAGGGGGAATCCGGTGATGTCTAATGAAAGACAAGTGTTTCGATTTTGAAAGTGATTCCTTCTCGAAATAGTTTTAGTTTATCAGCATTTTTTTTTAATTGCTGTTTCATGTTTCACATAATTTTATCTTAATTTCATCGAACCCATGTACCGTGTGCTAAAATTTTTGTAATATATTTATTTATATGACCGAAATTTCTTGCTAACCAATTAGTGATGAAAATGAATTATTTATTTTCAAATAATCTCTTTGGTGTCTACATCAAGGTTACTATGAATTATGTCAAACATATAAAAATGAGCTGTGACTGGGGGCCTTCCATGGGGAGGGGGGGTCTCTCCCTCTTACACTCGTACCATAAAATTAATTTCATTTTTCATAGTTTATTTTCAAGGGGGAAGGAATGTTTATGTGGAGTAATAGTACTTTCTGAAATTTTTTTTTTTAAAAAAAAAGTTAGGTGTAAAAAAAGTTTCAGTTTTAAAATTTCAGTGTACATCAATTCTTTTTTTGGGGGGGAGGGGGTGACAAAACCACCATATCCCATACTCCCCCCCCTCATCGCTACGCCACTGGCTCTGATAAATTTTTGTGGATTATTGTTTGAGTATCCGAAGCAATTATATGAAATGGGGGGGGGAATAATACGTGAGTGCTGAAAATAATATGAAATATCCCCCACCTGGAAGTGTCCTTAGAATGGGATCTTTGACTCGGAAAGAAACTGATATTGAACAGGAAACTGATAAAAACGACACATAGAATTATTCTAGCGAGAAATATAAATTGGTAAGCAAAATTATGAAGGGGGAATAGGAAAGTAGGAGAATCTAATATAAAATCTATAAAAATGGGGAAAAAAGTAAAAATATTGTAGAATACAAAAACATTACCCGTTTTTTTTTTCCCCCCCCCCCCAATCCATTATTTGGTACATATTTTTATTGGTCAATACAGAAATTCTAAACATATAGGATTCCAGCACTGTACAACGTAAAAAGGACAACATAGCAATGCATGTATGAGATAATTCACTTCGTAATAAATTACTTACGCCTTGAGTTTCTCAAGTTAAAACGCTTAAAACATCTACAATGTTATCAAGAGTATCTTTAGTATGAGTTAATAAATTTTAAATGTCTTTAATTTTTCTATCTACATATAAATAGTGGTCATGGTCGCGGCATTTCGGCAAGTAGTGGATTCGAGTTCTAATGTGACCAAAAAAAAAAAAAAACGCGGCGTAGCGGGGCTGATGCACGTTAAATCTGTCGATATCCGAAGTCCTCCTGTTGCCGTGGTGTGGAAGTTTTGTGAGGGAAGGTGTCGTCCCTGTCACTCGACCGTTGTTCAAAATTACGAGGTCCGTCGTCAAGAGCCCTCGTGTTGCTTCTCTGAACGGTGTTAATAGACAATCGCATCACAAACCCCACCAAGCAAATGACTGTTTATCTAGCTTTTGCTATGACTTAATTTTTAAAGAAATATACCTATTCTTTACGATTTGTAAACTACATCAGAGGAATTGCAGATTCCATAGTTTAGTGTCACAATAGTTTTCAACCAGAGCAAGAATAAAAGCTCCAAAAGGATTAAGTACCTTGAGAAGCAATTTCCGCAACTGCAGAAATTCTGGCGAATTTCGTACATGAAGCGCCTTAAAAAATTCTGTATAAAATGCAGAATTTTTATGTAAATTAAAGGTTATATTTTTGCCTTTTCCTTAAATGAACAAGGAGTGATGTTGTTTTCCTTTGTTTTATGAGAATTTTCTTTTCGTGAATCGATTAGATTACCCATGAAAAAAGCTGTCATTTTTCATTCATTTTCTATGGTTGTATCATTTCCTCTTATATTGTTTTTCTTCTATAATTTATGGTATTGTTAAAATACCCCCAAATTTTTTTTTATATGATATTGTGCGATGGGTAATTGTTTGCTAACTCACTTGAAAATATTCTAAGTTTTGTAAGATTTTTAATGTATGTGTTCTTTTTAAAAATTTGTAGTATTTTTGAAATTCTTATGTAAGCTTACAAAACACGTTGAAAAATGTATATGAAAAATTTAATTATTGTAAGTATCGCATGTTATTAAATAATTGTAACCTAGTTTGTCTGTGGAATGTTATAATTATTGAATTTATAGATTTATTCACTCAAAATATTTTTTTCTCCTTCAATCAGTTCAGCATTATTAATTATCAAAAACGCATTGTTAGATAATTTTTATTGATAAGTATCGATATAAACAGGCTTTTTTTTAAAAAATAAAATGAAATCATTTTAGGAAAAATATTTTAGTCTATAATAATATTTATAAAATGGCCGGCATCTTATTTCCGGAATTATTTCATTATTAGTTATTATACATGATTTTATCAATTTCCATGCAATTCCTATTTACTGTAGATACTGTTGCGAAAAATTTCAGTTCAATAAAATAACAAATATCATTTAAAATAAAATGCTTACTGTTAGAAAATTGTTTCATCTGTGGGAGGAATTTTATTTCTTGTCTCTCTTGCTTTGCGTAGAGTTTATTTAAAACTATTATTTACGAGCATTCTCATACACTAACGTGCGTAACTATAGTGGAATTTCATTACAATTATTACGCAGCTAAAGAAACCTAATCCAGGTAACGGAAAGATACTTCCATTAATTCTTCCGCCAAGTCGTAAAGTGTAGCTCCCCCTTCTTAAAGTGAATCATGCCTTAATTCGTTCCGTGAGGTTTCCCTTAGTTACGCACCCCCAACGTAATAAATATTCGCGGAGTTTTGTTTACCTCTGGTTCCTGTCACTTCTTGGCGAGCTTGGCGCAAAATCGCGGCTTTCTGACCATGAAATGAAAACCATTTCTTTCCGTGTAGCAACCTTTTCAGTGTGTGTATGTTTTTACGTCCTGTCGCGCGTGTTGATTTGTTGCATCTTGATATTTCGTAGTGTTTTTGAGAAAATTGGAAATCATGTTCGCACATTACGGTCCGATCGAATCTTCTCCTTCAGCTTATCGCTTTATAATCTATTCGATTAAACGGAATGTGGTGTAAAAATTGTTTCCAAGCTTTAGCACTGGGTTGGGTTTTCCACTTTTACATTAGCACTGTGCCACGTTTTGCGGCGTTTTAAATCAGGCCAAGTGGATTTTTAGAGCATTTAACAGACCCCTTATTGTCCGATGGACGTGCTCACTAAGTGCTACAATGGCTTGTATGTGATATGGAGCTCGAAAAGTTATTGACCAAAAGCTACCGCCTATTCGCTCAGCCGGGTTTTGCAATATCTGTGTTTTGTCTATTTATTAAGTGAGTATTTTAATTTTTTTTAATCCGTATTTTTTAAAATTTGAATTATTTGTTTACATTTATGTCGTTTTCATTGTCAAATTTTAAAAATAATAAATTGAATACTGACGTGTTTCATTACAATTGAATCGATTAAATATAACATTTTATGACCGGAAATAATGGTAGCGATTAAAGTATGAAATTTTTAAAACTTGCAACAATTGTAGATTTCTCATTAGTGTAATATATTGTTTGAATTTTAACTTCTAAATCTTTTAAAAAATCTTTGTCACTGAATTAAGCATTAATTGTGATTTTGAATGCTATGAATTTGAATATGAATAAATGAGTGAATATTTTAAAATCTTGAGATTTATAATTTATACTTTTTTATCAGCATATTTTAAGGAATTTTATTTCAATGATATTTTTATCTAATTTTAAACACGATCATTAAGTACATTTTGTTGTTCACTGTTCTCCAAAGAATTTATTTATATCCATCACTTAATTAGCATACTTAACTATATATGTTTTTTTCTCATTTTTATATATGCATTTTTTATGATTGATAGTTGGTTTTAAAATTTCGATTAATTTTTATTCTGATATGGAACTATTGTTACTCTTTCTGTATTCAATTTGAGCTTTTTTCTGATGCATCAGTATTATGTTTTTGACTTGGATTAATTCGCAAAACAGGAAAATGTTTTAAGACTGTTTTGTTGAAAGTATATTACATAAATAATATGCATGTTGTTTAAAAAAATTGCTTTGAATTTCAAATATTGAGTAATGGGTGTTTGATACCTTTTAAATTTAAAAAAAAAAAAAAATATGAAATGAACATACTTAGTCAAAATTATATATTATATGTTTCATTGAAATATCAAGACATTTCAAACTTCAATATCATATTTGCTTGAGAATATAATATGTATTCTTGATCTTAAAAGGACAAATACTCATATGTGAATTGGAATGTTTTACTTCTATAATTATAATGTATTTGAATGTTTTTAAATCTTTGTAGTTCATTCAAAACTTGCTTATTAATGTTGTTATTCCTAATTAAAAGCATCATAAACTATATGTAAGTGTAGCTTTGGATTATATAAATATAATTGAGAGAGAGAGAATGTTATTTTTAAGAACATTTTGAGAGTTTAAAACTCAATATTTATTCTAAATAACTTAAAATTACATTATATATTAATAGGGAATGTATTTGTGCTGAACTGGTTTTTCCATTTCAGGTAATTTTTAGAAGTCGTCAAATCTATGTCTATTTGCTTATGTTATATTCGTTTTTGCTCATTTTTAGTGGGCATTACATACTTTTTGGTGATTTTACCAGTTATGTTTAGATCCAAAAATAATTCTGCATTATTTTTGGTTAAGAAAACATAGATTTTTGGATACTTCCCTGTTATAGCAGCGTTCATCAAATTATGATTACGCTATGGTTGTTGCCACTCTTGAAGCCTGCCTTGCAGTTTAACTTATCTTGGTGATATTTCTTAGTCCTTTGGCGATTCGTTGTCAGGTGCTGCTATAACAGGGAAGTACCAATTTTAGTTATTGACCCATGAATGAATTTCAAATACATTATGATGTACATTTCTGACTGGGATGCTGAATAAGGACTCTTAAACATATTACAAATATCTTATCTTCAGTATCCCATTATTATTCAGTATTGAAAGTTTATAAGATAAACAAGTATGATTTGTTATGATAACTTACTTTACATGGATTCTCAGTAATCATGTTGTTTTCAAACATTGACCTATGTTGGATATGACCTTTCATGTTCATATCAATCCTATTTGTAACTTAAGTTAGGGTTGCTTAAATTAAGACAAAGCTAAAAACTATAATAAAGAATGAAGAGTGCCCAAAGTTTTCATATTGCTATAACGAATCTTTTTGAAAGTAGAGGTATTAACTTAGGAATTGTTCTAATTATAGAATAATTCAGAAAAATTGTTACTAATAGGCCATTGTTTAGTATTAGTGTAATATTATTGTAAATAAACTGGTGTCATTCTAAACTTTAAATCATAATTGCTCTACTCTATCTTATGAACTCGAATAAAATTTTGAGATTTTTTTTTAAAAAATGAAAGCTGAAGAAATCACATTTTTTATTCTACCCATTTTATGTTATGATTTTTCTCTGTTTATAACTTGGCATAATGTTTACAAACGTTATATAATTTACGTTTGGAAATATATGAAATAGTGAAAAAATTAAGCCTTTTCAGTAAAATTTTTAAAATTAAATAAACGTGTTGATAATGAATTATTTTTAATGATGTGTCGGGAATAATGAATCAGTTAATATAGTAATTCTTACTATTTCTAGATATAAATTTGTGTGACTGTTGCTTTAAAGTATTATACTTGACTCTACACAAATATATTTATCATTATTTAGTATTATCAAATGCCTTTTACATGTAAACAAAGTAAACAAATTTGAATATTTTTTTCAGGTGGGTGACATGATATCTGTGATTGATATGCCTCCTCCTGCGGAGTCATCTTGGTGGAGAGGGAAAAAAGGATTTGAGGTATATTTTGTTGTTGTACAAGACAACTAATGTTAATTTCATTTCTATATATTAGAATAGAATCGTATAAATTTTTTGATTTGTGTATAAAATATTAATGTTTTTTAATCAATATTTTAAAATAAATATTTTATAGAATTTAATTGTATTATATTTCAAAAATCTGATATTAGCTTTAGTATAATAATTCCATATTCTCTACATATATCTATCTGATGTATGTGTAAAAAAAAATTTCCATAGGAAAATTTAAATTATTGTTTATGTATTTTATATTGTTTATATATTTAAGTTTTGCTTGAATGTGAATTTTTGAGAACTTGAATTATTCAAGTAAATTTAAAATGCCAATTCAAAATAATTTGGATTATAAAATTTTAATGTGTATATGATAAATTTGTTTTTCATATGTCAAAATAATTAGTAAGGTCATATATTCATAAATGTTGAGAAATAAATAATTTTGCTTAAACAATATATTTTGTGCATACACTCATTTATAATGTATTAAAACATCTAATTTTGTTTTCTTTCATTCTCCTTTTAAAATTTACTTTGGATATAATTTTTAATTATGTGATTTAAACATTTGATTGCTAACATTTATATATTGTGCTTTAATGTACTCTTTATGAAAAAGGAACTACAACAGATATTAAACTATTGTTTTATAGAATGTATATCGTTAATTAGTTTGTAGGATTTTGATCCTTTGAATTAAAAAATATCTTATTGTTTATTATATTATGAATGCTCCATTGATTTCTGAAAAATATAAGTTTAGTATTAAAAGAAGTATTCTTCCTCAACATTGGTTAAAATAGCATTTCATAAACAATAAAGCTATGTTATTTGGATATAATTTGAATAATTAGAAGAAAGAAAAAAAATGTCAGCTTAATTTTTTTTCTTGATTTTCTGTGACTTATTTATGAATGCTTGTCTATTGATAGGTTGGATTTTTCCCATCTGAATGTGTTGAAGTTATTGGAGATAAAATACCTCATTCATTTAAGTTATCTAATTCATCCACCAAACCTGGTAATTTTTTTTATTCATCTTTTTTAATTTTTTTTAAAAATTTATATTGTTTTGCATTAATATGTCTGATATTCCTTTTCAGTGTTTCGTCGACATGGTAAACTCATTGCATTTTTCCGATCATTTCTTCTTTCCCGTCCCTCTCGAAGGAAGCTCAAGCAAAGTGGTATATTGAAAGAGAGAGTTTTTGGTTGTGATTTAGGTGAACATTTGCTAAATACTGGACGAGATAGTAAGTAAACTTTTATTAACTTAGTTTTTTACCCCCCATTTCGTTTTGAAAGTATTTGGAAATTTTTGCTTATACTGATATATAAACAATCCTGTATAATGTGGTTGTTTTCTAAAAGAATGCATATGTAATTCTTAAGGTGCTTTGTTTGTAGTTGACATAAGCCTTAATTGTTGAGTGATGATTATAGAGTCTGATTTGAATGAAAATGTACAAAGAACTTAAGTGAACTTATTCAGTCTTTTATTTATCATTGCAATATTGAACTTTATTTTGACTGTTTTGTTGAAAATTTTGCTTACATTTTTTAATACATAATTAAAGTTTTAATTGCTTTTAAAAAGTGCTAAGTGTCATTCTCCTGAAAATAGGTAGAATTGATAAAAATGATTTGCCCCAGTGAAGTGAAATACATTTTAAAAATTTTATTAACTTTGTTTCTCCCATTTCTTCTCTTTGGATATTTAACATTTTATATAATATTAGGCAATATTAAATATTAATAATCTGGTTAACTAATAAATTCACTATTCCATATTTTGTAATGTTTTTAATGTTTGCTAGCTTTCTCATCGAAATATAACTGGAAATATAAGTGTATAAAGTTAGCAATAACTGGTTAAAATGAAATTGTCAGAAAAGCAATTGCTATGAAGTTTCTTAATGTAATTGTAATTATTTTTGAAATCCTTTTTGCACAGTAACATATTAAACCACCTGAAGTTCCTCATAAAAATATTTAAATGCTTCAAAGGTTTTGTATGCATTCAAAGAATGTACTTATTTGATTTATATTGTATTAAATGGTTTTATAAAAATCTAGTAAAACGATTCTTTTGCCTTAAAAATGATGAGCAGATATCCATTTTGGTATAAAGTTTTGATATCTTCATTTGAGAGGGGGAGGAATTAAGATTGAAAATAAATTATCTCTGAATCAAATTTTATAACATTTTTAATATTTCTGTCTTGCAGTTCCAATGGTTTTAAAGTGTTGTGCTGAATTCATAGAAGAATATGGTATTGTAGATGGAATTTATAGGTTATCTGGTGTCAGTTCTAATATACAGAGGTTAAGGTGTGTTTAACAAAACTTTTTTTTTTATCTGTTTTATTTGTTTAACTTTTACTATGACAATCATATGGTTTTATTATATAATTATTTTTAGATTGTATATTTTGATAGATGGGTTTTTCCCCTAGAATTATATCTATTTAAGGAAAAATAAAATACTTCCTCTTTTTTTTTAGGTTAGCATTTGATGAAGATCGACCAATAAATTTAGGTGATCCAGCTACAGTGCATGATATACATTCAGTTGCTTCTCTTTTGAAAATGTATTTTAGAGAACTACCCAATCCCCTTCTTACTTATCAGTTATATGATAAATTTGTGGTGAGTATGTTTTGGATTTATTAAGATTTAACAAGTTTTGAATCTTTTAAAATTAATTAATTTAAATTTTGATTCATATTTAAGATTAAAGTTTTATCAAATCTAATTTTGGAGATAAGTAACATTTATTCTAATGTGCCTTTTTATGTATATATCTTAGAGTGCCATGCAGTGTAATGAAGATGTTAGGTTACTTAAAGTTCGGGATGTTGTTCAACAATTGCCACCTCCACATTTTAGAACTTTGCAGTATTTACTCAGTCATTTGGCAAGGGTTGCATCTCATGGTGAGGAAACAGGAATGACACCTAAAAATATTGCCATCGTATGGGCCCCGAACTTGTTAAGGTGAGAAGCAATTAAGATTGTTGAATGTTATTGGTATTCAATCCCCTCTTCCTATAACTTTAAGTTAAATTAAAAACATTACTTATTGATATTTTAATATATTTTTGATTTAGTGTGTAGTATAAGCATTTTCTCACCTTTTTTTAACGTGTTTTTAACTGAGATAATTACTTTTTTTATTAATCAAAAACTTAGCATTAATTTGTATAAAATTTTATATGTCCTTTGGAGGGGGGTAAGGGGATATTTTTTATTATTATTTATGAATGATATATATTGTTAACTCTCTTCAGTTGTTTCATTGTTTTCTTATTTAGCTTGTTATTCTGTAGTTCGTTTTAGATTTGCTTCATTTTATTTAAAATTATATTTTGTGATATCAATATCAGGATTTTGTAAAACATATAAAGTAGAATATTTCATTTATTGTATGATAGTTAATTTTAAAATTTTGTACTAATATTTATGTTTTCGTGTGTTGAAAATATTGATTGTTAAGTTATTTTAGAGACTTCATTTTTTTTTTTTTTTTTTTTTTTTTTTTTTTGCACATGAATTTTATTATGACAACTTGGATGTCTTATAAATGTTGCTGTTTATGTTGTATATTCAAATAATTGGTGTATAAAGCACCTTGAGAAAGTTTTAATAGCTGAAATATTTTAAATTTATTTGGATTGAAGGTTATTTTGATGTATTGTAGAATAATAATCATAAATTATAGAAAAGGCTGTGTGTAAAATGGAGTGACTTTTCCTTTTTATGCCCCTCCTCCCACATACTCATGATATAGAATTTTAAATATATAAAACTTTTCAGTAAACTTCAAAATTTTTGCTATCGCACTATTTTTTAATAATTTTTTTTATGTATTTCTTTTAAGTATTTGCCATGATAAATGTGAATTTAAAAATTATGATCAATATGCTTTTTTTTAAAGGTCTAGAGATGTTGAAAATGGTGGTGTGGGAGCACTACATGTTGTAGGAGTTCAAGCTGTTTTAACAGAGTATTTAATTAGATTCTCAGATTTGATATTTGATGACAAAGGATCGCTTTTGTCTGGTTCTGAATCAGAAGGTATGTATTGACCAATTGTATCTAAGCATAATTAGTTAAGGTTTTTTTTTTTTTGGGGGGGGGATATTAAGGAATTTTCTAAATGCTAAAAACTTTTGTTTTTCTTTTAATTTGCCAAATTTTTTTTACCAGTGGTTATTTCTTGGATTATTGTGTGTGTTTCTGAGAATTACAAATGATAATGTGTTGCATACGTGTATGTATTAAAATTTGTTGCTTAACCCTTGGACTGTTAAGATAATCAACAGTTTTCCCTCTCAACATCAAGTAAGAGAAATCCCAGATTTCTGTATACTCGAAATAAATACATTGCCGAGTTTTTCCTTCTCATTACACCTGGTGATATGATCAAATTGACACTTAAAATGATAAGCCATTTCCCCCTCAGTTGCTTTTTGAAAATGTCACCCTTTTCTGAAAATGATACAGGTAGCTCACTTGCTTTAAAAAGGTAGTCTTTAAAGATTTATTTGCTGGATATTAATGTAATATTAAAACAATTTTAACTGGCACTTTTAAACATTTAAGTAAATGATAAATATTATAAATATTAGTTTGTAAAGTACTAAATTAAAATATCTTAATAAATATACTCTATGTAAAATTTTTTGAGGCACACAGTTGTTATATTTCCCTAAAACTTTTTGTGTGGTGTGTGCATTAAAACATGGGATTATTCTTCTTTCATTCATATATATCATCAGAATTATCTAGCTTTCACTTTTGAGCCATTTCAATAACAATTTCTTGTGAAATTACCTGAGAAAAATAATTGGTATTATTTTCCCTCATTATGCAAAAATTTCCACGGTCCTCATAGTGCAGTGCCATCTGTATGCTTTCAAAATAATCAAATTTTGTCAGTGAGTGCCATTTGTAACACAAACAATGCAGAATAATATACATGTATAAACTCAACTGGCCTGTACCTGTGGAAAGTGTCACATTGCGGGTTTGATTTGGTTGCGACCATTTGGGTTGAAATACTTTGGATAAGTTGAACTTGTCTGTGCATATGATGGTACTTTATTCCAGTGCAAGTTTGGCTCGTTCATAACCTTCAAAGGGTTAAAAAGACATTTTTATGATGAAGCTATTATTCATATTTTATTGTTTATAGTATATTTTCAATTCTAAATAGGTTTGCTGAGAGCTCGACCAAAGTCATTAGCAATTTCCACACCAACAAAATTGTTGTCATTAGAAGAAGCTAGAGCTAGGGCACTGTCTACTCACTTACCATCCTCACAACAAAAATATATAGAAGTAGGAGGTGGACCTGATAAATTGCCTTCTAAATACCATACAGTCATAGAATTACCTTCTGGGTAAGTATTTATTCTAATTATTTCATTGTATTTCTTACTTAGCATTGAATTGCATGTTTCTTGCCTTTCTGCTTTGTTTTTCTACATGATACTTTTCTATTGAATATTTTCTTTACTTGTAGAAAATGTTAATAAAAGGAACATATGTTTATTTAATAATATAATAAATAAATAAATATAGTTTGTACAAGAAATTTTTTTGAAATGCATGAACTAAAAGTATTAATTTTTGACATAAATTTACAAGAACTATGTTAAAAAATGTCATGTTCTTATAAAACTGCAATTATTTAAGGTATTTTGCATATCTATCCAAGTTTCTACAAAATTTTCCATTATTCTCTCTAATTAATTACCTAACATTATGACTATTTTTGTTGTAATCATGATTCAAGTTAATTTTTTTTAATAACTACCGTATTTTTCATATATAATGATTTGTGTGAATATTTAAAATTTGATCAAATTATTTTGGTTTATTTTTCTTGAGTATTCAAAGGAAATCTTTATCACCTAGTACCATAATTGACCATCTTGAATAATGTTGTGTATTTGTTTTTTTCTCCATAATTGTTACGACCCCATAGTGTAAGATAAGAAATTTTGTAGTTAGTGTATGTAGGTTGTTCAATAAGATGTTGTGTGTGATATTGCACTCTTAAATGTCATTTCCCTAAAATTAAATTGGTTGCTGTTAGTATTAACAATAATAAATAGTAACATAGTCTGTACAAACCTTGATTTATAAATTATTTTCTTAATTTTAGTAACTAGTGCAGTTTAATTTATTGTTCAAGTGTACTCAAGCAGTGGAACATTTATTGACTCAAGTTTTATGTTTTTCAACTAAATATTTATGATACAAAATATTTTATATATATATGGATTGTTGACTTCACATTTTATATGCTTTTTGTAAATACCTTAAGCTTGTTAAATGCTTGAGTAACTGTTAAATAACCAAAGTTTGTTCAGGGTCGGCAAGTTTGTATTGGCTTTTTAAATTATTACATTATAGTTATCTATTTGGCTTTTCTATATCATTTTCTAATAATTTTAATTTGTTTATTGATTGAATATTGTTGTATTAAATATATGATAAAAAATATAAATGAAAAAATTGTGAAATTTTTTTGAATAACATACTAAAAAGTATTTTATTCTTTTAGACTTATTTTATTTTTTCCATTAATTTTAATTCATATTTTAAATTTATAAATTTTGTTTTAGTAAATCAAGTTTGCCAAAATTGAAGAAATCTCCTTCTGGCTGGAAATCATTTTTCTCCAGGGGTTGGTATTCGGGAAGTACTAGAGATAAAAGTCGCCCCTCATTCAGATCAAGAAAAGCCAGTACTGGTTCACTTCCACATCATTCTGCATTTATGCAGGTAAATAATGGAATATTTCTCATAGCACAAATATTAGTGTTTATATTTTCTGTATATGTATAGATTATTGATTATATGACTGTAGTAAAATTAAATAACATATTTGTATGACTCATTGGTATGTTGAAAGAACCTGATTTTTATTTTTCAGGAAAAGCCATCTGTTGAAATGGATATAGCATTTGGACAGAGGAAAAAGTTAAGAACTGTTAAAAGTGCAGAATCTCTTGCTCATTGTCTTAAAGAATCTCCTAGTAGTACAAATAAAGATGACTTTTCTGGTAAGATGAATCCACAGAGAATATTTTCTTTATATATTTTCCTTTGAAATCATGATCTATACAAGCCATTTAATTTTTCAAAATGGCATATAAAGTTAAATGTTTATGAAATTTTAGTAACATATATTCCTATTTTTAGCTTATTTGGAGCTTTGTAATATCTTCGAGCATTTTGTTTTATGAGTGTTTATGTACTATGTTATAAAATACATCACATAATCAAGTGCTTTATATGTAGATAATTATTATTGATAGATTGTGTTCTTGAAAGTAAAGTTGATATGAATATTCTGAATGTGCAATATTACTACTATTTTTTCCTTTATATATAGATCAAAAATAATAAATTATCTATTGCTGTAGAGATTAATATGAGTTATGAATAAGTCTACTTGAAAAATATTAGAATCCTATTTGTTGGTTTATTTTAATACTAGTTGGAAAAACTCATTTTTTACACAAATGAATTTTTAAAATAAAACTCAACGAAAATTAAATATTTTAATATAATTTTTTAAAATGAGAAATGAATAATTGACTAAATAAAATAATCTCTAAAAGAATCTAAGAAATAATAATTACAAACATACATTGACAGTGACTTAATACAAGTCAGAATTATACTTTGTAAGTGGAAAACTTAAGAGTGGGCGAAATAAGAAATTCATTCACTAGTTGTACAGTTAAAAAGTTTAATAAAGTCCCATTAATTAATGTTCCCCCCCCCTTTGTTTGTTTTTGTAATTATTTTTTAAAATGGTTAAATGTTCTTTCCATATACCAAATGAATATCATTTCATTTGAATTGATAAATTTCTGTTTGAAACGATTGAAAGTTTCTTGAAACATCCCAATTGGACACTTCGTAGCACTATTTTTTAAAATTTTTCTCAATATCGGCTGATTAATTTACATATCCAAAACTAAGTCTTTAAAAAAAACTTAAATCTCATAGAAAGTGCAAGAATTGTAATTTTTCAACATTTTCTTTTTAGAACTAGCTCTCAAAGTTTATAAAAATATCCCTTCAACTAACTATTAATTAATAAAAACATTGAAAACTTGTAGAAAAGGTATTAAATAATAAAAATAATTTCAAGAAAATAAAACCAAATTTGATGAAAAATAAAAGATTGATTTGAAACAGTCCAATAGTTACAGCGCTAAGGAATTAGTACCATGTTACACATGGCTTATATTGGAAAGATTGAAAAGTGTATAAAATATGAGCTATATTGCATAAGAACTTCATTGAGAAGGCACTTGATTTTGGGACTTGTGGAATAAGTATAAAAAGATGCTTTGAATAGAGGGATTTTCAATATTATGTTGCATGTGTTGTGTTTGTAAAAAAATTGAGTGTTTTGTTAAAAATATTTTTTAAGTGGTAGGTTCTTCCATTCCTCTTCAGATATCATTAAAGAGTATTTTCAAAACAAAATATTAATTCTGTTACGAAGAACTTATTAATAAATATGTATGATAATAGATAGACAGAAACCACAAAGATATTGATACATATGAGAATTGAAAAGAATAACATGAACAAAAATCTTTCGCTGTGAAAACAAAATTTGCCCCAACTGTAACTTTTATCTTTAAATTTAAAAAAAAATCTGAACTAAATTTTGAAAAAAATGGATCTGAAGTACATACAGTTAGTACCCATAGTTTCTTTGTACCAGATTTCATAGTTTTTGTTTTGTAATTTTTCCACTACATCATTTCCTTGCATGCACACTCATACTCTTCCTTCCTTATTACTTCTCCATATTAATGTGTGAACATAATTCATTTTGAGGTAGTTAATATTTTGTTCAGACATTTTAAAGTGTTTTATTTTAAGGGGAGTTCCTGGATGAATTTTGTTTACTTAGGAATTATGAATTATTACCTTTTTTTTTTTTTTTTTTAGTTGACTCATTATCAAGATAGTTTCAAATTCAAACTTTTATTTTGCTTGGCTCTGAGAATAGAAAATTTTCAAAAGATTTTTAAAAAAGTTAACATTGTTTTGAATACTGTAAAATAAGGATTTTGGATATTGTTAGTGAATAGATTTTTATGCAATAATTGTTATTGGATTAGAAAAAGGAAGTATGAAAATTAAATATCCTTTGGAACTGAAATCTGTACTAGTTTATACATTGTATTCATTTATTTAAGTGTAATTTATATGCTCTGAACATAATTTGGGAGGTAATAGCAAAATCCATGCTGTAAAAATGATACAATTATGAGTATATTCATAGGACAAAATATTGAAAATACTATTAGAAAAACGTTGGAAATTGTTACATTTTATTAGGTGTGGTTATTAAATAAGGTGAGGCTTTTACAGAAGAAGTAGGCATGCACCAAACACTAGCAACTGACAGATGTTTGGCTTGAAACCTTGTTTTTCAAATGCAGTGCCTCTTGTTTCTGTAAAAGTATCCGTATACCCATAGCCTTCATTTTCATTAGAATTATTTTTTTGTTTCGCTGGAAAAATAAGTGAGCAACAAATTGTTGTAAAATTTCGGGTGAAACTAGGAAAAAATTGTTACTGAAACTTATAATTTATTAATAGAAGTGTATGGCAATGAATGTTTATCATGTGGACATGTTTTTGAGTGGTTTAAACATTTTCAAGATGACTGAGAAGATGTTGAAGATAATTCACGCCCAGGCCACCCACCCATGTCAAAAACAAGTAACAATATTGAAAAAATAAGTAATCTGGTTCGATCTGTTAAGTATTAGTGCAATTGCTGAGACTGTAGAAATTGGCAAAAAATCTGTTTGGCAAATTTTTTCTCCAAGACAACGCACCAGCTCATTCCACGTTGTTTGTCGAGAGGTTTCTAGTCAAGTACAGTGCCCCTGTGTTAGACCATCTGCCATATTTGCCACATTTTTTAAGCCATGCAACTTCTATCTGTTTCCTAAAGTGAAATCTGCATTAAAAGGTACAAGATTTGAGATGAAGTTGTGAAAGAGAAAGCAGCATGCATCCTGTAAGAGCTGATAGAAGACTTCCAGCACTGTTTTGAACAATAGAAGTTTTGCATGGAGCAGCATTGAAGGGAAAGATGAGGGGTGCATTTTGAA
The DNA here is from genome assembly GCA_019974015.1 of Nephila pilipes. NCBI lineage: Eukaryota > Metazoa > Arthropoda > Arachnida > Araneae > Nephilidae > Nephila > Nephila pilipes. The sequence continues at coordinate 299,561 of BMAW01039961.1, forward strand.
GGTGATAATAAGTAAATATATATAACACCAAAATAAAATGTTTTGCAGTGTTATTCACATTTAATAACCAAACTTTGTTCTCTCAGAAGAACAAATAAATGGCCATTGCTAGTTTTAAGATTATAGTTTCACGCTTAATGCTTATAAAAATGAATCGCTGCATTTCTTAATAAATTGTGATAGTTTGTAGTAAATTGCACAATAATTAAACATTTTTTCTTGCATTATTTTAAAAAAGTTGGAACTCTTTTTAGGTATTTTTCTTTTTATCCCCCTAAATTTGTGTCATTCCCATAATTAATTTTTTTTTTTGTGTTTGTCATTGGACCGTTTAGATATGGTTAGTCATATTTTTAAATGAAATAAGTATAATAAAATTATTATATGTAATGTTGCTGTACTTATATTTTAATTCATAATTTTCATTGTCTCTTTTAGGTACTACCAGTCATAAATCATCACCTCAGGTTTCTGTTGAATCTTCACATTCTTTTGAGATGTCTTCTCCCTTATCAAAATCTCCTGGACTTCAAAAGCACACTCGCTCTAGTTCTCATGAATCCTATTTTGAAAGTAATAGCATGGACATTATCTCTGAACCATCTTTTGAAGAAGATGAACATGGCTTGTTTTATTATGTTAGTGAACAAATGCGAATGCTGCAAGACTCTCAGTGGAGTCCTGATAAAAACAAGTTTAAGGAAGACTCTGTTTCAATGAAAAGTTCAGAATTTCAGGACTTAGCACATCAGGAATCATTTGAACCAGAAATTGAAAAGAATGCACGGAAACAAAAATTGTCAACCTCAGATGAATTTGCTCAGGCTAAATATCAAAAATTAAATGAAACTGATCAGGAAATGAGAGGATCATCTGTAGATTCCAAAACTGCAAGTTCTTCTGCTGATGACACTTTTGATTATGATCATATGAATTCTAATGATAATATTTGGCAAACTAAAGATGATTATAATGATACCTTTTCTCCTAAAAGTGAAGATTTAACTCTTGATCCTATTATGTTGTATGAAGCTGTTATTAATAAAAGGAACTCTATTATTTCCTCATCAGATGCTGAAAATGAACCCCATGATAGGACAGTTGTAGAACGATATGGAAATGCTGAGACAGTTCTGGTAGAAGTGCATGCTACACAAGACAGCTCTTCTGAAGAAGAGCATTATTCACCAATTTTACCTAATTCTGACAAAAATGTATTTCAGCCTTCAAATGAGGCTAATTTGGAAGATGTACCTGTATTACTTTACTCTCCTAGAGAGGAAGTACAAGATTATAAGTTAAATTTTTCTGATGAAGATGGTTCTGTTTCTCCTACCAATATGGAATCTGATATGGTTCTTTCTTGTATGGAATCTGAACCTATACTGGATGAAGAAAGAGTCTTGGAGGTTAATGATGTTTCTGTTGTTGAAATTTTGGAAGACAAAAGTGATACTATCATGTCAGAAAATGAAATAGTGTCTGCTAGTGAAATATCTGATGAGGTTTGTATGGAAGCACCACCTGATTATGTATCTGAAACATTAGTGTGTGAATCTAAAGATCAAAGTGCAGAACCAGAATCTGATCTTTCGAATGAAATGGAACATAAAACAAAGCCAAGTAGTCTGAATATAGCAACTTCTGAAAATGACACATGTCATGTTGATGATTTTGATAGTTCTCATTCTTTCAGTATTAATTCTCCTCCATCTCCAGTTTATCCTCCAAAGAGCTTAAAACTGCAAGAATTTCAATCTTTAAAAACTAAAATGGATAAACTACCTTTGCATAAAAAGAAACAAATTCACATCCCATCTCCTTCTTCTCCTGTAGAGGAAGTTCGTAAGAAATTTGAATTACGAGCTACTAACTCTCATAAAGGAGCAGATTCTCCTACTACTGAACTTAAATTACGTTCTCAAGCTAGAGATTTAACTCCTAAACTTGTGAAAGCATTTGAAGTTTCAGAAGCTGTTGAAGATACAGTTATTTGTCGACAGGTATCAGTGCCTGCTATGAAAACAGATTCTGCAATTGTCAAAAGACATTCTGAGCCTCCTCCAAAGACTTCTGATTCTAGTTCATCAGAAATAGTTAAAAGAATGTCTAACAAATATGAGAGTGAGACTTCGAAATTGAGCAAAGCTATTGCTGAAAGACAAACTGCAAAACCTAAGGCACTTCAACCTAGCCTATTCACTCAGCTTAAGATTCGAAAGCTGCAATCTCTAAAAGCAGATAGCGGCAATGCTCCTGAGCCTGTTGATCCTTGGTCAGATCCTATATTGGACATGCAGGAAGATTATCATCCAATAGTTACCTTTTTGCCTTCACCAACTTCTGAAATTGATGCTCCTCTGAAATCTTCAAGTGCATCATCTGAAAGTGATTTAGTTTTGAAGCAATCTGACTCTGAAGACACTATTCCCAAATTAGTTGATTGTAAAGACGATCTTGTGGTCTTAGAAAAGCAAACTAAATGTGAAGAAAATGACCTGCCAACAAATGTCAAGTTGTCTAAAAAAGATTCTACGGCAGAAACAGTTGTTGTTCGGACGCTTGTTCAAACTCAAGATGATAAATCTGTGAGTTCAGGAAGTAGTGAAAGTGAAAACCAGCAATCAAATTCTAAGTTGAGTGATACACCTGAAAGTGAAGCTGTGAAGAGAGAAAGAATAAATCGCATCAAGGAAGAAAGGAGAGCTCAACTTCGTGAAAAATTGAAACAAGAAAGTTTTCGAATGGAGGCTGAAGAGAAGGAAAGAGTTCAAACTAAATTTCGACTACGCAAAGATGGCTCAAAGCATCACCTAATTTCTGATTCCCAGGAAGATCACAATAAAGATATGAAAAAGACAGATAAAGCTGTTGAAACTGACAGTACTGATATGACAGAAACAGGCACAAATTGTGACTTGAGTTCGCTTGTAGAGAGTTTTTCCAACGCCAACCAATCTGAAAGTAGTAGCAAATCCGATGCAGAAATTTCTAATAGAAGTCACAAGGATGTAGAATTTGTGTCAAGTCGGATGCAGAAGTGCAAATCCCAACAACTTTCATCTGGAGATTTTGTACAGATGCAAAATAAATCAAACTCTGGAAAGAAGACAAGAAGTTCATATGAAGATAATAGGAAATGGCTGTCAATGCCTCCTACTGATATTAGGGACAAGGTTGCAATGTTTGAACGTTCCAAAGATGCTAACGAATTGTGTCGGCTAGGACCAAATGGTAAATTCCCCCAAAAGCAAAGCCCATCAGCTTTAGCATCATCATTTGTGAGATGAAATTAGAACATTTGCTATTATGTTTTCAAAGTATTTACTTTTTCACTAATTATAGTAGCTTGATAGCGATAGCGCATCATATGCATTTAAATTCCATTGGCATTGGCTAAATAACTTGCATGTTTCAGCAAACCTTTTGACAGTTGAATTAATATTTTTCTTGCAATATATATGGATGGCTCAAGAATAATTACAATTGCCATAGTTGATTTTTTAAAAAGTTGATTTTTTAAAAATTGGTTGAAAAACATCTTATATTCATGTCTTGTTTTAATTTTATTATTAAAGGTGAATTTTGCTGCTACTATGGCATTCTGAGGATTTCTAATAATGAATCAAAGATACCAAAATATTTGTTTAAAAACCCACTTGCAAATGCATTCAAGTGTTTTTGGTAAAATTTATTTGCATATGATGATGATTCATATTATCCTGTCTTTGCTACCTCATCATTATCATTTTTAAATCATGTTTTTTTTTAAAAAAAAAAATAATTGTAAATAGTTTTTGATAAGTTGTAGATATATTTTTATTCTAAAGATATTAACAACCACAGTTTTTATGCTTAAATGTGGAGCAAAAATACTTTTTCATTTGAGTGTGATATGTGGTTATAAATATCACTGTGATAAACAATTGGATATATCTATTGTGTATGTGTGCCATGTAATGTATTGTATTTTTGATGTTTATTTTTCACCTGTGTGCCTATCTGTGAACAGTTGCAATTTTTTCAAGTCATTTTTTATGAACAAAATTGTACATTTTCTATGTTTTCATTGCCTTTTATAGCTCAAAGTGATGCAATAAAAAGTAGTTAGTGTTGACTTGACAATGTGTGGGAAATGTTTCTTTGTATATTTTCTATATCTTTTTTATTGTTAGTCTATTTAAAGTTTCTTCCATTTTATAGATAAAATCAAAAGCAAATGTTTTTCTTACTTTTTTACCTACAGTTTTTTTAAGAGATAAGCAATAACTGTATACATTTTTACTGGCATTTAAATTTTTTTGAAAAAAGCCTTTACCTATATTACATAGAGAAGGTAATTCTATTTGTACCTGATAAAAAAAAAAAATGTATACTAATGCAGAGAAATGGATAATATCTGTTTTGTATTGTTAGATTTTTATGTATTGTATATTTCCTTTGCTTATTGACACAAGGTTTTTAAATAGGAAGTAAAATTTTTTAAAGGAATCTTTTTTTACCGCAACAATTTTAATATTTGTACATTTTTAATATTTAAACAATTTGAGCTTAATTTGTTGTGTATAAGATTAATATTATGACAGGAAGGTTTTAATGAAGTTTGTTGTATAATAATTCTAATAACTTTCTTTTCTTTTCTTTTTTTTTGTATTCTGGAAGTTTTAATTAAAGTTAAATGTTGGAAATATTGCATGTAAAAGTTTTTTTTTTTTTTTTCTTAATTAGATAATCATTATTTATTTTGAATCCTTTTTATGTATATTGAGTAGTATTAGAGTGTTTTGGATGCCAAATTATTCTCAGTATTTATGTAGTATTTTCTATTAATTATAAGAAACAAGTTGAACAATGTTCAATTTCAGCATTGATTATTTAAATTTTGAAATATTTTCCTTACATATGATTGTTGCTATTAATATTCGGTAACAAATAATTATTAGTAAAATTTCGACATATTAAGATTGTTTCAAAAAAAAAAAATCATACACTTGTGACATTTCTTAAATTTAATATGCTATATTTGTGGAGTATTTTTAAAGAATTAATAATTTTTAAGACCTGAATGTGACTATTTGTTAATTTTTCTATCTTAATTTATTCAAGGGAAACAAAATATGCTTGAGTAAATATTTCTTTCTTTAAAGAAATTTAAAATTAATTTAAATTGATATGTTTTCTTATAATTTAATTCCTTGAATGCAGTATGAGTGGTCCTTTTTTTTTATTAATCAGATGGATTCTTTGTCATGGTTATTATCATAAAAACGCAACATAAACCACTTTGGCTTATTGAAATTTTCAAAGTAAAAATTTGTTTATTATGCACGGTATTGGCATTTGTTTACCTGAACACTATTTGTCATGTTTATAAAACATGAATTTGGGGTTGATTTTCCAAAACGTTAAATATCACTAAAGCATGTTTTTACAAATTGTTTTGTAAAATAGCTGAAATGCAATATCCCATAGCTAGATAGGTTTTTTTAAAAAAAATTAGTTGATGAATATTTAACAAAACCATATCTACAATGTTTACCTACATTATTAATATTCAAGTAAGGCTTTGACATTATATATAGTTCTGTGAGAGCTTAGTATCTTCAACTCTTTGAAAGCCAGCTAAATTATTGAAACTTGTATTTTTTTTAATGACACTTGGAAATCTTATAGCATCTCCTATATTGAGAACTAATGTATTGATTAATATTTTTCTGTTTCCCAAGTATGGCATTTTGTACAAATATTCAAAGTAAACTGTTCCTTCAATATATAATTTATTATTATTTATTAAATATTTATTTCCTAACTTTTCTTATAGGTATAAAATATAGCCTTAGATGCAAGTTTATGTAATAGAAATTAAGATTTTTTTTTAAAACTATATCTTTTAAGCAGATAAATAGTGTTGTAATACTGCTTTTTTGAGGGTTAACTTTTTTTTTTTTTTTTTTTTTTATCTCTGATTACTACAGTATTATTTAACTTTTCTTGTATTTAAAAAAAATTGTTGTGAAATGACAAGTAATTTATAATTAAAAGCAAGTATATCTTTTAAATATATGTATTTCATTTATTTTTCTCTCTGGTTCAGTTAAACATTTGGATATTTCTGGGATGCTATTCTCAAATTTTAATTTGCACCAAACATGGGGGAACAATATATCTCAAATTTAGCAGCTGTTTTTTTCTTCCCAATGTTTGCTTCTGGTGCAACATTTTCTTCGATGTAATCTACGGTCTTTCATAACTGGTGAAAAATCTTAAAATAGAACATATTAGATGTTACTGTTGCTAATGTATAAATTTAATTGCACTGTGTAATATTGTAAATATCTGATAAGCATAATTCTTGTAAATGTTTATGCTGCCAGTGCACAAACTGTGCACAGTGTTTGATGTTATACTTTGTTAAAATTGCGCATCAGATGCCTAAATAAGCACATAACATGGTTGACTTCCAAATAAATTATTTAAGTGGCAGTTAGATGAAGTCTATTTCGGTCACAACAATGTGGTAGTTTTTTTTTTTACAATGTAAAAAGAAATCAATATGTCTTGCTGTTCTTATGTAGTTGATACATTGACTTGTAATCTATATATGCATTGGTGGTTAATATGAATAAATGTAGTCAATAACAGTAAACATAATTTGAATGTCAAAATGTGGAATATTTTTTATGAACTGCAAATAATGCTGCAATGTCTTCACATTGTCTTTATTAGTGAAAGATGAAAGTATTCCTTACTAATTTTTTTTAATAATAATATTTACATTGGCAACTTTCATACTGCTCATAACTTCCTTTTTGTGCCTTATTTTCCCCAACTTCATTGGTTTTTGTACATTTTTAAAAATGAACTAAAGAGAAGCATTTTTTAAAAGAAGTAATTTCTTTACTTTAAAACCTGTTTGATTGAAAATGTATGTTGCAACTTATTTCTGTTAGTTGAAAATAATATATTGCTTCTGAATGTAAAGCAAAATTTTTTATGAATAATCGTGTATCCCACATTGTCGTAATGAAATTGTGTTGAATATATGTTCTGCTGTAAATAATGCCTAATATTACCGCGCTATATGTTTCTTTTGAAGAAAATTTATTATGGTTTTATGTTCATAAATTACCTATTGTGTCTATATTTATGTGAATGCACAGAATGTACAGTTGTATGTTTGTGTAGGTTGCTTGAATGAAAAAATGTTTTAGTGAAACCATAAAAAAAAAATCTGCTTATTTTTGTGTTTTCCTTCTTAATCTGATTTATTTTTGATGCACATTATCTTATATATACATAGAAAACATGTTTAAGTGTGACTGTGATTTCATAACAATTTAAAACAAAATTAATTCAATGATAAAATTGTCCAATGCAAAATTTTACAAAGAAACAGATGTAGTCACCAAAGGTGCATACTATTGTTTTAAATATAGTACTGCATTCTTTATTCCTTTACCATCTTCTCATTACATTCCAAACTTATACCTTCTACCAAACAGAAACAATACCATTTTTTAGTAGCATTAAAAATCAAATTATTTAATTAAATATTAGAATTAAAGCAAATAATAAATTATTAAATTGAATATATTTTAGGCTAAATGTGATTATTGCTGTTGTAAAATGAAAATGGAATAAATAAATTAGGTGTTAAAAATCATTCTTATCCCTAATATTTTAATGAGGGTCTGCAATTCAAACAAACAATTGTGGATTGGTTGGAAATTTTTTTTTTTAAATAAGTCGTATGCCTTTCATGCTTTAATTTGGATAGTAGGTGGGACAATATTTTGTAGTTGCCCCAATATTTTCGAAAACAACCATTTGGTGCCCAATAGCAAATTTCAATACCACTCTCGTAACAAATATGTTTTTCTTTAATTAAACCACACATACATTTTTTTTTTCATAAGAAATGTTTGTATAATGCATAATTCTCAAGAAAATAATTACTTTTGAATAACAAAAAGATATTTTTTCTTACTGAATACTTGTGAATCAATTATAATTTTGCCATTCTGTGGGTATATCTTACAAGATTACCATCTGCTTTTCTAATAATTATATTAATTATAAATGTACATTAATTATTAAAAAAAATTATGAAGTTTTCTAATTTTTAAAATAATGACTTAAAATATTTCAGCATAAAATTTTAAATCAGTTACGGAAAACTTATATAGCATTTAAATTTAGTTATGATGTTTGTATGCAAAATGTAAATATTCTATGAATATTAAATTATACAGTCCAATCATTACAGTTTTATTTTTATCGCAAATTACCCTCGGGGGGGGGGGGGGTTTTTTTTTATTTTTTTTGGGCATCCGGGTGGGGATTTTTTTTTTCTCTCTCTTTCCCATGAAGTTTATTGTCTTTGTAAACATGGATGACGAACTCCCGGGGATAACCTAGCGATCCTTCTCTATTTTCGACCTTTGTCAACCAATTTTTATCTTTTCCATTTCTTGAAACGTCTAAAACTTAGTTGCACCTAGTCTGATACAGCATAACCTGTCTGGATCTTGCGCTATGAAACTCTTACCATTTCTTGCATGCATTTAGGAGGTTTAAATTTGTAATAGGTGTCAATTTTTTTTTATATTCAACCATCGTTAAATTTTTTCTTTTCTTGATTAATATTTAAGGTATACAAATACATATTTTACTAATCTGTTCTGAACTTTTAATCGTGATTATTTATTCTCAAATTCATCTTCATCACATTAGATTTTTAATTCTCTTTGATAAGCACGGGTGACGCGACCTTAGATACCTTAGCGATATTTCACTACTTTCAATCATCCCCGTCAACCATTTTTTATCTTTTTCCTTCCATCTTTTTTTTACAATTGGCGATATTTTGCCATACTTTTAGCTTTTGCGCTATAAAATTCTACTGTCACTTTCTCACATTTATTTCGTCAATGTATGCAACACAATGCAAATTCTTCATTTATATTGCATATTTTATTTCAAAATGTTAGTTCAAATGACGAGTTTGGTGTTTATTAAAAAAAAAATTACATTTACTTGTTCTGAATATTGAATAGCTATTTGATCTCAAAATATTTGTTTTTTACAATGATCTACGAAACTCAAAGATTATTTTTTGAAAAATTTCCTTTGGTAGCTAATAAAATGAATCGAATGAATGTTACGAGTTTTTATCAATGATTAACATTTTGCTATAATTTTTTTTTTTTTAAATTACACAATACAAGATCAAAATGAGTAAAAATGACCATAAAGTAATTCTTACTTATTATTCGTGTGACAAAAGTAATTGATTTTTGTGGATATCTAATCTCTTTAAATGGGTCTTAATTTTAATACAACCCTTCAGTTCTTGATACAATCCTTTCATGAATCAAAGTTATTTAAAATCAACTTAAAATGAATACAACGTCAACCTGAAATCCAGCTACTCTCTCTTCAAACATCTTTTCATATTTATTCTTCATCTGAGCACGAATTTTAAGAGGTAGAGGGTAGAGCAATTGGAAGGTAGTAAGAATTTTTTTTTATCATCTCATTGTTGCCCTTGCAAATCTTGATTTTTCTTAAAAAATAGAATCGCAACAAAAAAAAAAAAAATTAGCTGAAAGTTCAACCAATTTTAATTTTGTCAGGGGCAGGTAATTTTTCAATGTTTTTTTAGAAAGAGACGAATTGTTGAATGGGAATTTCAAATCCATTATCTCTCTCTTCAGAAGTACTGTTAGAACGATTCCTTAAGCTAATTTAAGTGAGAATAATGTGCTACATTTTATTACAATGAATGAATGATTTTTATGAACGGCGCACTGAGGAGCTACACGAGGGCAATTGGCGACGGTCCTCGTAATTTTAAGCTTCGATCAAGTGACAAGGACGACACCTGAGCTGGCACCGCCCTCTCCAAACTTCCATATTATCCAACGGGAAGGGTTGGGGCCCTCGAAAGATTTAATATTCATCAACCCCGCTGCACGGCGGGTCTTAAATAGAATCAGGGCTCGAACCCACGACTCAACAAAAAGTCCGCGATCATGACCACTGTCTACAACAGCCACGCACAATTTGGGGACAAACATCTGTGACTCCTCGTCTTCCCTTTTGGAGACCTCAGGGACTTGCCTTCCTTACGTAAGTACGGGCATCATGACCCCGAGGCATCCTAGTGATCTTTTTCTTTCCAATGGGGTTTACTGTCTTTGGTAAACACGGGTGACGTCCCCCCGTGTTACTCTAGCGATCCTTCTCTATTTTCGACCCTCCTTGTCACCAATTTTTGTCTTTTCTTCACGCCTAGACCGCAGTTAAATCTCGTTTGGCACAGCATAGCATATCTGGCTCTTGCGCCAATAATCTTTGCATTCACTCACACTTTCCTTTTGGAATTTTTCGTCATTATCAATATTTATTTTGAATAACTTCATGGATACCCTGGAGAATTTATATCATGGGATTGGTCTTCCAAGTTAAAGGACTTCAAGGGCTTGCCTTCGTTAGATAAGGTCGCCAATAACCCTCATGTTGCTTCTAGTGCGACGTTAATAAAAAACTAAACTAAATTCTTTTGATAAGTGCAGACATTAGGGCCCATTGTGATCTTTTTCTATCCCAGAAGGTTTACTGTCTGGGAAACACGGTTGACGCACTCCTGGGATGTCCTAGCGATCATTCTCTATTTTCGACCCTCCTTGTCAACCAATTTTTATCTTTTTTCAAATGTCTAGATCATAGCTTTACTCTGTTTGGTGCACCATAGCCACATCTGGCTCTTGCGCCATTATCACACACATACAACTTCATGGATAAGCGTTCTGTAGAGCAGGAACTGCTTCTATATTGGATTATATTTTTTTTTAACAGGAATGATTAAACACTCCTTAAATAAGTTATTTATCTAAAATTAAACATGGAAGTTAATATAATAAAATTATTTGCATTATCTGACTAAACGCGAATTGGTGTCACAAAATTAAGTATACACTTCGTTGAAACATGACTACAACCTGATAAATTAGCCACCACTACTTTACTAAAGTTTTTACGTTTAATATTGACATTGGATTCAGATCCTAATAAATAAATTTGTAGAATTATTGATTTTTAATCAACAAAATGGGTTCCAGAACGGAAACTGCAGTTCAAGTTAGAGAGCTGATCGTTAAAATGACCGAAGAAGGTAAATCTCTTAGAAAAATTGCAAAAGTAGTTCAACAAAGTCAAGGGAGAGTTCAAAAAAATATTCGAAAAGTATATAGAGTTAGGACACGTTAAAAATATTACCGGAAGAGGACGAAAGAAGATCCTGGATGACAGAACCAAGAGAAGGATCTTGCGAAAAGTCTCCGAAATTCCAAAGGTGAATACTCCAAAAATTGCTGCTACCACTTCCTCTATATGATACAACCTGTTTTTACAGAAACAATTCGAATACTATTCAGGAAAACAGATATGGCCACGTTAGCCTAGTGGTCATGATTTCGGATTCGTGGCCGGCAGTTTTCGTTCAGTCACAGGTTCGAACCTTGACCGCGAAGATCCGCCGTATAGCTGGGGCTGATGCACGTTAAATCTTAATCCGTAAAAAAAATGCACGTTAAATCCCAAAGTCCTCCCGTGGACGTGGTGTGGAAATTAGGACAGGGGTTGCCAGCTCATGTGTCATCCTCGTCACTTGACCGAGGTTCAAAATTACGAGGTCCGTCGTCAATAGTCCTCGTTTTAATAAACTAAACTCAGGAAAGCAGGTTTTAATGGTCGTGTGGCCAAGAGAAAACTTTTCAATTTTTAACGAAATCGGAAGAAAAGTTTCCATTTGCTGAAAATTATATTTCAGGGTCTCTGGAATCAAATTATATTCATTGATGAGAGAAAATTTAATATTTTTAGAAGTGATGGGCGATGCTATGTTGGGTGGAAGCCTAACAGTGAGTTGCTTCCTAAAAATACTATTCCTGCTGTCAAGTATGGAAGTGGTTCTGTACTTGTATGGGGCTGTATGTCAGCCAATGGTGTGAGAAGTTTAGTGTTTATTGATGGAATCATGGACAAAATTCAATACTTCAACATTCTGAGTTCCGTAATCATATGTGTTATGTGAAATGATATGATTCATAAAAAGTTAAGCTAGTTCTCATTTCTGAGACATTCATGTTCAAATATAACATATGACGCTATATTATTGCCTTTTAAAGACACCCGTGAGAGTGACCGGGTGCAAAAGAATATTCCCACTGTAGCTCATGCATGTCGTAAGAGACGACTGAAATGGGCACCTAGCGACTGGGAGTATAGCCGGGCACCCTGCCCCTGGGGATTATATCAGGGGACCTCAGGAATTTGCCTTCTTCAGGTAAGTGCTGGCATCATGACCTCGAGGCACCCTAGTGATCTTTTTCTTTCCCAAGGAGTTTACTGTCTTTGGTAAATACGGGTGACGCACCCCCGGAATACCCGAGCGATCCATCTTTATTTGTGATCCTCCTTCTTGTGAACCAATTATCTTTTTTCAATTCTTTCACATGTCTGGATCACAGCTTTTTGGCGCAGCATGGGCATATTTGGATAATGCGCCAATAAAATACTATCACTCATTCGTTTGTCTTTTCAATTTTTTCTCACGTCTTGATTATGACTTTACCTCATTTGGCTCTTGCGCCATTTTACTGAAAAATCACTCACTCACTTTGCCTTTTCAAGTGCTTTGTTTCTACCCACAAATAAATATAGAAATGCGGGATATAATGCATCTAGGCATTTCTAAGATTGATTTCATCTGTCTGCGGTAAGCATAACATATTCGGCCCAGAAGTGTATGGGTCAGACAAAATGACTGCTCGATGTCTTTTGATGGCTAATAATTGAACACCAGTGTTGTGCTGTGATTGCAGAATAGTTTTCTTAAACCTCATTTCATACAAATACAAACAGGTAATATAAGTTGGTAAAATTAAAAATGAAGTTCATATATAAAAAATTTTTTGATAAAAACAAACAATGCAGGGAAAAATGGGGAAAGTACTATTTTATTTTTCAAAACTTTGTATTGATGTTTAATTTGTTGATGTTTTAAATGTCGCTGTATTTAAAGAATACTATGTGAGAGTGAGTGAATGAGAAAGTTGTTATTGGCGCAAGAGCCAGATGTGGCTATGCTGTGCCAGACAAGATTTAATTGGGATCTAGACGTAAGAAAATTGAAAGAAAAAGACAAAAATATACTATATGAGATTGTGAAACAGAACGTAGTGATTATATGTTATTGGAGGAAGGGAAATTGTAAGTGACAGATTTTAAATTTCAATTAAAAGCTCAACAAAGATTGTTTAATTCAGCATTACAACAACCACTTAATATTGTGGACATTTATTTCTAATTACTATAAAAATGAAATCATTTTCGGATGAAAAGTTTATAAAAGAATGTTTAGAAGCTATTGCAGAAGATAAAAGTAAATTATTTTTAATATTACGTGATTGATTGGTTTTATGGGAAACGAAGCAACAAAGGTTATTATCTCTTATAAAATATTTTTTTTAATTCAATAGATATCAAAATATTTCATCTTCTGCAAGAATGTTCTGAAAACTTGTGTGTGTTTATTAGCAATTGTTTTTTTTCCCAAAAAAAGATCTAATATTAGTTTTTCTAGGCTTGCAGCATGAAGCCGAATTATATGCCGACGTTTCAAATGACAATGTTGCCAATCTGCGTCATCTAAATTGAGATTTCAATTATTTATCTTTGGCATTTGACGAAAGAACTCGAGCAGACATGTTTGACACAACTCAAATTGTAGTATTTGTTCGTGGAATTAATAAATCTCATTTCAAGTAATCGAAAAAATATCTAACCTGATCAGTCTGAAGGTCATTACAAAAGGAAAAGACATTTTCATGATGTCGAAAGCTGTTTATGCGGAAACAACTTGCATTTAGAAATTCTTTCTGGAATATCAAACGATAATGCAACAGCTATGGAGTCAAAGATTTCATTATTATTGATTGTTTGAATTGCATCAACAAAATTTGTGCTCTCACATGTAGTAGTAGGTTTTAATGTGAGAACTTGGATTGGAATTCATTTAAATTGGCCTTAAAAGTACCAAAAAATAACAAGAAGGTAATAAAATATGTTACCAAAGCAGTCCACAAAGTTTTCTGGGAAGAACAAACCTGATATATAGGCTTCTGTATTAGCTGTAATGGAGCATTGACAAATTCGAAACTAAATGGTGGCTCATCATCGGCCGTGTTAGCCAATAATCATTGTCGCGAACTCGCAGCATACATTGTTCGAATCGTGGGTTCGAGTCCTGATGCTATTGAAGACCTGCCATGAGCGGGGCTGATCTATCGTTAAATATGTCGAAGCTCCAAGTCCTCCCCAAATGATGTGAGGACATTTGGGGAGGAAGGTACCAACTCGGATGTCATCCTCATCACTTAAGTCAAGTTCAAAATTTCAAGGTCCGACATCCAAATCACTCGTGTTGTTTTTTAATGTGCAACCTTAATGAATAATCAATAGCAAAAGTTTATTACTTTCGAATACATTGTCATCAATATTAAATCAGTCTTCCTCACTTGACCATGGCTCACAATTACGAAGGCCGTTGCCAATAGCTCTCGTACTGCTTCATAAGTGACGTTAATAAACAATCAATTAATTAAATCTAGTTTAAGGTAGAAGGACTAATCTTAGTTTTTGTGAAATATATATATGTGTGTGAGTGTGTTCTCTTCTTCACATTGATTTTACCTTTAGTTTGTAAAAGCAGGGTTTTCTTTTTAAGCGATTTTTTTCCTCGATATTAATATCTGTTCAATGTTTTTTTTTTTTTGTTGTTGTTGTTGCAGAATGACTTGATTAGTTTCTTTTGGAATTTTTCGTTAAATACGAGTATTAAGTGTTAGGAAAGTGTGTGTGTTCAATTTGCCAGCTACAATTAGTTAAATATTTGGCGTTTTTATTGCTGCAGTATTTTTTATTTATCATTTATTGGATTTTAGGATGACTGAATTTGCATGAGAGTTCATTTTCAAAAGTTTCTTGCAAACCTCTTTTCTTTAATATAAATTTACGTAACATTTAAAAACTTTGCAAACCCAAATGAAGCTAGTAATCAATGATAGCTAGACAAAGTAACCAAGAGTTAATGGAGTGAATTTTTTCCTGCCGAAAAATATAATTCTGTACCTATAAAATTCAGCGACTGTCATTAGACAACATTTCAATATTTGGTATTTTATGAAAACTTCTTTTATTATGAATATTCAAAAAATGGTTGTTGGTTTTTTTTGTCATAAACTTATATAAAAAATGTAAAACTATACTTAAAATATGAAATCACAGAATCTTAAGTTTTCAATAAAAGGGCAGATTTGAAATATTCCACTTCAGAAAGTTTTTTTTAAACTTCCTTTATTGAAATAAATTTTTTTTGAACATTTTCAAATTTCTGCAATATACAAAGAGAATGTTATTTCATAAGGATTTATTAATGGTTAATAAGATAAATCGTATACATATAAAAAGAAACATTTTTAAAATTTTTATTGTTATAAAAGGATTCCAGAATTCCATGAATATCACTTATTATTCTTCATGGTCTATTATCTTAATTTTCTTTATGGGCACTTCCATCCAAATAATGCATCAATTCTTCAATTTCGTATTTCTTTAATAATTCAGTGTAACAAGCCTAAACAAAAATAAATGAATTAAAAATCAAAAGCAAACAATCCATGCTTAAAGAGTATTTAAAGAAACTAACAAAAATTCAAGTTTTGAATCGTCCGGAAAGTTCGTGCCGATTTTCGGTAGGTGGCATAAGAATTGTGCGGAACGGTTTGCTAGATTTAAAACTGGTGTTTTCGACTTTGAAGATCTAGAACACCCGGGTAGGCCCTCCCCCATAGATGAAGATTATATTAAAACGTTGATCGAGAATAACCCACGCTGAACCGACACTCAAATTAGCAGAAATGTTAA
Organism: Nephila pilipes; assembly: GCA_019974015.1. NCBI lineage: Eukaryota > Metazoa > Arthropoda > Arachnida > Araneae > Nephilidae > Nephila > Nephila pilipes. The sequence continues at coordinate 315,551 of BMAW01039961.1, forward strand.
AAATATCAAAATCTTCCATCCGTAAGTATTTTGTGAAGCTTGCCTACATAAACATTTTGATGTATGGACTTCCCACGATTTAAGGTGAGTGTCTACCTTCGGAACACTTTTTTCAAAAAAAAAAAGAAAGAGAGAATTTTTGTTAAAAACTTATGTTTTTAGTTATAATGATCCATAAACTTGTTCGTTCAAAAGTCATTTTCATGAGTTTTTTTTTTTTTTAATTTTTCCAGTTTGGGCCATATTTGGTTAAAATTCAGTAAAAATTGACATTTACGCTAAAATTCATATAACCAATTCTAATTAACATGTTTCACTTTTTGTTTCAACAATATATTTAATATACATATATCTGTTGTGAAGCAGAAAAAATGCAGTTATCTCTTAAACTCACCGAGTTATACTAAAACTTATAAACACAAAATTTTACACACACACAAAACATAACTTTTTTTTTTAAATAAAAGTAGCTCCACAATAAATAGTTATGTACTTAAATGTAATATGTATGTACTTATGTTTGAGGTGCACAACATATCCAGAGATGTACAGAACATTGTAATAAAATTTCATTTGATAGTATGAAATAGTTTTTAAGAAATGAGATTTTTCGTAGTAAAAAAAAAAATTAAATTCGCAATTTTCCAAAAAATGCTATCTATAAATCAAAATGAAGTGAAGAAATAATTGCCAGATATATTTACAACTACAATAAATAAATAAAACTAAATTCGATATTTAAAAAATAAATTCTTCGTTCACATCGCTTAAGAATGAAGAAACATGTGTTTAAAAAGTATTGTTTACATTTCTATGGCTTAGTTTTGGTCTTGGAAAAATTCCACTTCCGATCGCTTTAAATTAAACTTCTGGTTTCAAATCTGGACTAAAACTTTGTTAATCTGGGCTAAAACTTTGTTTCTAGCTACTCTAGAAACAAATGTAAGCCATTTTTGAAATCATGCATATGCTCGCTTTAGTAAAAATAAAGAAAATTTTGAAAATTTTCACGAAAACGGGGATTTTTGGTTAGGCACATACCTTAAAGAAGAGAAATCTGACCGCTCTATAAACGCAACTAAAAAACACAATTTTCGAAAGAAGTAGTGACAGTGGATGGGAAATGGGTAAAGATCTTGGGGGAAAGTGAAATGAATCATCTTTAGCCACTTCAAAATCCCTTCTTTATCAGAAGTTCATGCTCTGTATCTGATGGTATTGGAAAGGATTGTCGCGAGCTCAATGATTTTTTGGTTATTTTGTTAAACCGTTATTTGCAACGCCAGTCGAAATGGAGAAAAAACAGTATTTGAGAGAAGAGCGATGCTGCGCGTTTGTCGATTACGAATCTCATCTCCAGAGATAAAAATAAATCCACTTTCTAATTTGAGGCCTTTGAACCGTTTTTTTTTTTTTTTTTTTTTTTTTTTTATGTTTGTAAGCGTGTACGTCCAAAGAATTAATGAACTGTTTAAAAATCGCATTTCCTGCGATAAAATTTGAAGCTGTCCTAAACGTTTGAGTATAAAGATAGATCGATTGCAACTAGGATTTTTACATTATGAGCTTTAACCAAACAATGAGACGATAAAAGCAGAAAAACTTTAATCCCTATTAGGCGAATTGAAAACAGCAATTGAACGAAAACGTCCAACAATAGCGAATTGGAAGGGTGTCGTGATTCATCAGGTACAATGCGGGGCCTCAAGTGTCTTTGACAGCTCGACAATGTTGTTAGAACTCGGTTGAGATGTTCTATCCCATCCATCATATTCACCAGACATCACGCTTCCAAATTTCCACCCGATTTAATCATTCCAATATTTCCTTCGTGGGAAAAATTTCAACTCTTTGGTCAAGATAAAAATCACGTAGAAAACTTTTTTGCCGAAAACCCTCAGAGGTTCTAGAAGGACGGAATTTTCAAGTTGCCTGAAATATGCAGAAAGATCGTGGAACAGAGAATGACACTTATATAATTTAATAAATGTATTCCAATGCAGCGTTTAAATTTTCCTACAAAATCGGAACGAACTTTTCGGGCAACCCAATAGCAAACTAAAGAAAAGTAATTTTTTCAAAAGGGATTTGGATATTAATAAAATTCTAAAAGTGACAAATATATAAAATTGTGGTAAATTTAAGAGGTGACCCATCTGTCTTAAGACAGCCTTTGTAAAATACAAATGTTCCATTTTTATACTCATAATTTTTCATTATTTTCTCCTTGAACAAAACTTTATTTTTTTACATGGTCCTTCAACATCTTTATATCTTCTGTAGTCCCTGCATTTCCAGTTTCCTCTTTGTTTGAAAATCTCATTCTTTCAAAGTAAATTTTAATTGTATATCCTTTTAACCCACAGGCTCATTAATATCACCCCCAAAGTCGACTATATATTTCCTTAATTTTCAGAAAATTGAAAGAGAATTAAAAGAGAAAAAGAATCTAAATTCACCTCAGAGAGACATTGCTTACGGTACGCTATTTTTACTACGGCTAAGTCGGGGAAAGCTTACAAGTGTTTTTGTTGATCAAGACCATTGTGGGAATTGAATATTTTTAAATTACTTGTTTCATTTTTACATTTTATAAATGTACTTAAATTTTAGATTGTCATAGTTGGATAATTTTTATTTATTATTTACATGTTTATTAGTATTCTTGTGTATTTTTGTTTAATATTTCATTTTCAATAGTTTAAAGACATTTTTGTGTTCTTTAATTTACAACTTAATCTTTTTCTTTATCTTTATTGTCTTATACTTTTATTGAAGCATTATTTTGATTACATTGAGTTTGTTTATTAATTTGGTTATTAATAGTATTTTTTACTAGTTTTACTTACATTTTAAATTTTTTAATATTTTTACTATATATTTTTGTAATTTATTATTAGTTTATATGCGTGTTTATTTCGTATTCCTATTAACATTATTAATTATATTTCTGCTTAAATATTTTTAATAAAGTTTTGCTTCTCAATTATAATACACTGCTAAAAAAGTTATTTCAAGATTTTAGTTTACTGCTGAGAAAATATGCATCATTACTGTATAATAGACTATTTTTAAATTTCTAAACATGTTTTAAAATGATTTATGGCTAACATATTTTTTTGTTTCTCCTCACGTATTGATTGAAAGATTAAACAAATTGGTTAAATATTGAAAAGAGATTTATTACTAATTTTTTGATGAATATAGATTTCAAGGAGTTAAAAATGTTTTTAATACTGATTATAAACATTCTAAAAATTATATTTACTTACCACTATTTCCGGTTTCAACTCCATCTAAATAAAAAAAAATGTATGTATAAATAAGTGAGTAATTTTGGGGATTGTTGGTACAAGAGACAAATTTGGCTGATGTTTAAAAACTATTCATTAAAAATATGGAAGGAAACTTTAAAAATGTAAATGTGTTGCTATGGAAATGACAGAATGAATGTAAGATGTAAAAGCTGAATACTGAGCAGTTACTGTAAAAACATAAATGAAAACACCGTGAATCAAACTTAGAGAATGAAATCGTAACAATAAGCGAATGACAGCAGTGTAAAACATGCCAACTTAAAATTTTAAATGCATTTTTAAAACAATCTTATGCATTAAAAAAAAATACTAATTTGGGTTGAGGTCTCTACCACCACGTCAATCATATATAACATAAAGGAATGAAAAAAAAACTTAACGATGATTAAATTAAAAATAGAAGCTTAAAAAAAGATATTAAAAAATAATGTTTATGGGGTGAGGACACAAAGAAATATAATAGTTTCTGACATGCAAGATGAGTACATAGTCTGTCCAATAAATACAAGAACTGTTCTATTACGGCAGCCATGCTGCTATGAATCGCCACTCCCAATGAGTGGCGTGGCGACTACAAACTAACCACCTGTTGGTTCTCACAGCTGAAACTGGTACAGTGCAATGCAGTTGGTACTGGTGTTCGATCTTTTTCGAACAAATATTGAGCATCAAACTTTTGGTAAAACTTGGGAAAAGTTCTCAAGAAATTCATGAGATGTTGACGGCTATTTATGAAGATGATGTACAAGAGAAAATTACTTTTCTAGTGAACTTAGCGTTTCAGTGAGGATCCAGTAAGAATTGATTTAATAACGAGTCAACCTTCGACCTCCGTTGTCGAGAAAAATATTGAACGTGTGTGGACTCTTATCCTTGCCGTTTGACTAATCACAGTTCGAATGATCCCTGATGAGCTAAATTTAACGAAATTGCTTCTACATGCGTCTACGAGGAAGTCTTCAAAAGTATTGAGGGATCGTGCATTACGGGGGCAGCCCAAGTTGTGGCATGGCGAAGCATAACTTCTGCATTAAGACAACTCCCTCTTCACATTCTTCAATGACTGTTCGCGAGTTTCTGACTAGAAATTCGATCATCGACCTTGATCATCCTCTCTACTCATTAGTTAATCTCATATTATTTTTTTCCTGCGTCATAAAAGTTGAATGGTCATGCGAAAGCACCATTTGAATGACGTTGAGACAATAAAACGAGGAACGAAGAGGAAGCTGGAGAACCTAACTACTGAGGACATACAGGAATGTTTCGAAAAATGGTAAAAGTCATGGAACAGAGTACTTTGGAGGGGATAAGATTTTTACTTAAAATTTTGTTATATGATGTATTTATAATGCAGTTCGTGTATTTATTGGACAAACTGCGTATATTCAATGCATCACAAGAGTAGAATGACATGTAAATTGCTAGGTTTGAATCGAAGTACAGGCCGCATAAGAAGCTGCTTATTGATGAATTGCAAATCCTATGCCTCTTGTCTCATCAGTTTAATGAATTTTGTGATGGAAAATTTTAAATCATAAAATGGACCAACTGGGACGTTCTGGATTCACTACTAAGGAATTTGTCCATTGAATTTCACTAAATCCTCAGTCATATCAATAGTCAGACGAATCTTTAAGCTCTTTTTATTTTTGTCTAGAATAATAAAAAAAATCAATGTTTGTATTATGAATGCGGAGCGGAAACTTTCTCTCGTCCTCAACAAAAGATTAACTGAAAATTCTATTTGTCACACTAACTGCAAAAACGGGACAAATATACTGGATTCAAGTTCAATCTCAGCTATCCAACAACTTCTTAACCTTTTGGAACCAATGTCTTGCTCACAAAATGCTATGAAAACTTCGAACTACTCACAGATATAAGCGTTTTCAATTTCGCTATCTGATCTATATCATCTTTCCCTAATCACCACCCCGGGATACCCTAGCGATCTTTCTCTATTTTCGTCCCTTCTTCTTGTCAACCACTTTAACCTTTTTTCACCTTCACGTCTAGACCACAGTTTAATCTTGTTTGGCGCAGCATAGCCATATCTGGCTCTTGCGCCAATAAACTTTACATTCACTCACTCACTCCCTAATCACCACACTTTTAAATATTTTTTAAAAAAATCATGCTTGTATTTAAAGTTGGACTAAAAGGTATAAAAATAATTTTTATTGTAAAATATATATATATATATATATATATATATATATATATATTTAAGTTATAAAAGTTTAAGATATATTACTTAATTTTTTGGGAATTATCTAAGTAAGATACTTATATAAATACCAATAAATTAAGTACCCCCTCATAGCTATTTAGTTTTATATACCAAAAGAAGTATTAATGCATCAGTCTTTCATAAATTATATATTATCTTACATTTAAACAATTATTTTTATATCGTTTAGTTCATCTTTAAATACAAACTTAATTTAACAATATTTAAATTCATATAACAGCGGGATTCAATGAATTTTCAGAATGTAATTTTCAAAAATTTGACTTTTGTTTATTGAAAGAGAAAAAAAAAAAAGAGGCCTTACCTGCTTCTGGAATTCTACATTAGCTTCATATTCACCAAAACATTCATCCAACTGAAAGAAAAAACATTACAAGACAAATGTTAAATCAATCAGAAATCAAGATGAGAACTTTTTACGCGATCAAAAAAGAATTACATTCAATTTGTTCTTTTACAGAATTAATTAATGTGGAAAGAAGATTCTTTCTGATATATTCTCTCAAATTCTGTAAAAAACGAAAATGAAATTGATGTAATTTGTAAATGAATTTGAAAAAATGTAATTTGGTTTGATTTCCAGTTTAGCAAACAGATAAATAATTCCTGTCAAAGTAATAAATGAATCACTGAAATTTGTTAGATCATTTTAATGTGTGAGAAGTTTATTATTTTTTAAATTTGTATAATACTAGTATTTAAAAAAATCTCTGAACTTAATAAAGCAACGGTATGTTACGTGAAAAATCAAAGATGCTTATTTCTCTATTGATAATTTACTCATAAAAGACTGCTTAGAGGGGGGGGGGGAATCGAAGGTATTACTGTGTTAGAAATACGTTTGCACACCAGAAACTATGACTAAGAAATTCTTTTCTGTTTTTTGAAAACATTATCGGAAAATATGTTTTACTTTCAGGAAATTAATAAAAGAACTGACTAATTTCAGAATTAAAATGAGCAGTTGTTTTTTTCCAATTATTTAAAAAGTTCGAAAGAATCAAATAGTTAACAACGAAAACTTAAAATATTGTATGGTTGTTTAAGTTATGTAAACTCATCGATCAAAAGTTATCTAAACTTTGTAAAAGTTATCTAAAATTATTCGATCTTTTATTTCATGACGTACATTATCTTCGTGGTAGTGTTATCTATTATCATTTGGGTTAAAAAGCTTTGAAAAAGACTTTGAGTAGAGATTTTATTTTTATTACCTGATGTTTAAGATACGTATTTCCCACTAGCGAACCCATTTTTCAAATCTTCTATAATTCCAACTTTAAAGTAGAATTTTATGAAACATGAAACTTTTATAATGATTATTTTTTCGAGAAAAGTTAATTATATCCGTAAACAAACAATTATATCTGGTGAGAAAATGTTATTTTTGAAGTTAAGAACTATGTGTTAATCAATTTATCCACTAACATCATTATTTAGTTCTTTTGATACTATTAACTGTGAAATCGATTTCGTCCAACTGTGACAAAAATTAGCCCCTCCCCCCCATTTTTTTTCTCACGATTGTATATAAATGCTTATTTTTGAAAATTCTATTTTATCATTTTTGACAGTGAGAACATTCTAAATATAACACGAGGAAAACTAAAAGAAGTACCCTTATTAGGAATGGAATAATTTGTATTATTTACTGCCTTGCGAGTGTTTTCTCTTTTCGTAAAAAGTACACGAGTATTACTCCTTTCGCATCTTTAAAAATCATCACCGTAACTTTGCCGGCCATTGAAGCCATTTTTGCTCTCTTTGAAACTTCACAGGAAGCAACCTATTGTTTTGATTATCGTTTGGTTTGCGATGATGATATACCAGATCTATCGACGAGGACAACTAGACCCGGTTCCATTCATATTTTAAATTAAAAGCTGATGGTTCTCAAATTAACACAAACTTATGAATTAGCGTCTCATTTATTTCGGCACAGTTTAGCAGATATCATACATTGGTGATACCAACGCCATCTGTTGTCAAAAACAGGTACTTTTAAACCAAGCTCATACTTATATTTTGTCAAACAATTTAACAAATTTAGTTATGACAGAACAATGAAGTTACACAACTAAATAGAGAAATTTTTAGGTATTTTCTTCTCTCTTGTTCCTTTTTTCAGCTAATTTTAATCAGAAAATTTCGGAATAATTGTCATACTCACCCTTTTAAACAGAGATTTATCGTCGCATGCCTTATGTACGAATTCCATTACTTTACCTTCTGTTTCTGGTACAATTTCATTGACGCATTCAGTTGTTGCATCTTGGATCTGGGAATAAAATGAAACATTTTAAAATTTTATAAGCTCCAAAAAAAAAAAAAAAAAAAAAAAAACACCATGCAATTCGAAAATATCTTTTTCAAGCACATTTGCTTTGTTTGAAAAAATTACATTAAAATATTAGCATCATTTTAAAAATAATAATAGTAATAAAGCGATAATCATACTCATGTAAATAAAATTAGCAAAGCATCGAATTTACTGAAATCCTTGGATACAAGCCATATTTTTCTTAGATGTTAGTTTCTCACGTTATCCTGAATTGTTGAAGCAAATATATATGCTTTGGAAAATTAAATGATCTTATTTCGCTGGTGAATTATTACTAAGAAATTTTTGATTGAAATTTGATATCTTACCGTGATATATTACGAGTATATACCTCAGGGTTACGGTCATGACCAGATACGAGTTAAGTTATTTAAAATTTGAGGAGATCACAGATTTCAGTAAGTTACTGAGCGCTAAGAAAATTGAGAGAATCCCCCCCCCCTCCTTCTTCGATATTAGGTGCAGTCAATAAATAATTGAACGGAGGATATTTCACGGAATTTATTCAGTTAACCTCAAAAGTTTGTAGCGACTTCCTTCTACATCAGCGCCACTGATTAAAAGGCCTTACTCAACCAGCCCGAGGAGATATCTTTTC
>BMAW01039961.1:324222-347883 GCA_019974015.1 Nephila pilipes
AGAGGCTGCTCTCCCAGTGGTGTTTTTGTTGAGTTTACCGGAGATATGAAAGTCATATTGGGACAGATTTGGACTGTAAGGGGCGGAAGTGGCATGAGACTTCTCACTTGAGCTTCTGCAGAAGTCCCTTTGTTGCATGTGGTCTAGTGTTGTCGTGCAACAGAATGACATCACGACAGTTTATAATATGAGCTCTATCACAATTTTTCCTTCAAAGTAACATTTTGGGGATCTCTTTATGCTGTTATTTGAATTAACACACAAAATTTCCTCCAATAAATGAAAAGGGACTTGCGTAGATTAGACTGGAAATATTGAAGAGTAAAGAATTGAATTGAAGACATGCATATTCAAGCAATGAAGTGTTTAATGCTGAGTAAGTAGTTTAGTGCGAGATAAAGATATTGATATGAAATTATCATGTGAAACATCTGCACTAAATCTGCGTTGAGTGAGGAACCCTTGGAATAACTCCAAACGAATTCTCAAGGGATTAGTGAATCGAACCTTCAACTTTAATCTATCTAAAGACTCGAATCCAGTAGATGAATAGAGAAAACACCCAACATACATTTAAAACAAGAAAACTTGGGTTCCTTTCAATTTGTGATTTTTTCAAATTTTTTTTTATTTATGAACGATAATGCTTGTACACATCAAGTAAATCTCCCTAAAGAATTCCTTGAAAAAGAAGTAATTGATCAGCAAAATCTCCAGATCTGAACTCGAGAAAGAACTTTGGGGACTACCTTGGGAAAGCATTTGCACGTAGGTATTCTCTTCCTAGAGAAATAAGTACTCTAAAAACAGCATTTCTGGAGAAGTGGAACTTAACCTTTCAAACTGTAGTTAACTACATAATTACCAGCATTACAATTTGTAATATATGTGCACAGGTCAAGGGCATTCACATTCCGCAATGAATTCATAAGCCTTATTTTTTTTTTAATTCTTATTAGCCACCCAAGGGGCTATTGTTTTAGTTGGATCCATTTTCGGTTACCAGATCACTTTTCAATTTTTTATCATTTGCTTCAATTTTAAATACATGTAGCTGATGGTAATGTAGCGTGTAGTTAAAGTATATTCAATTTGATAATTTATCATTTGCTTTAATTTTAATTATATGTAGCTGATATAATATTCAATTTAATAATTTATCGCTTCCCTTAATTTTAATATCGAAAAAGTTTACTATTGCCCATTTCTCGATATTTCATTGTATACTTAAATTCTTATATTTAATTGAGTAATTTAATAATAATTATAAAAAAAGCGCGCCTTGAGTGGCTAAATCTGTTCTTTACAAAATTTTGCATGGGACTTTTTTTTATTTTATTTTATTTTTTATCTCCTTCCGAATACTCCTTGTCACATATTATTGTCATGTTTATTGTTTCAAGCTACAGTTTTATGACGTATGAAATATTCTTTATTTTTTTCCCTTTTGTATTTTGATGTTATATATCGTTCTACACAAATTAATAAAATTGTAGAGCTTAGTTTTTGAGACATTAATGATTTTATACATGTAAATATAATTTTGGACATGGATGTATTTTAGCAGTCGGTATTTCTAAACCTGTAATAGTTTTGCAATAAACTAAGAATAAAAATACACACAGAACGAAATATATTTGTGAATTCATGAATCAATAGCTCTGTTTTAAAGTGCATCATAAATTTTAGTTGGAGTATTATAATACTGTTATTAGATTAATAAATAAAGGTCTCATATATCAAATATATAATTATGATTACATTACTTAAACATTTAAAAAAAATCGCTGATCATCGCTGCATATCATTGGGAAAAGAGAAATATAAATATTATTCTTGATTTATACAAAACTACAAAATTACAATTAAAAAAATAAACAAAAATATATATTGTTAAAAGTAATTGTCATTTACCTCTCAATGTAAGTAAATGCATTTTGTTATTTTACTTTTTAAATTATAAAACTATTTACCATTTTAGATTCCAATTTGAAGCAAGAGTTCATATCATTATATAAATCATCACTTTTCTTCTCTGTTAAAAGACAAAAAATATTAATTAATAACAAAAATGTGTGTGAGAGCTTCCAGTAATTCATTCCAACAATATTTTATATCAACTTATATCCAAAATATATTTATTACTATAATATTCTAATTACATTTTTACACAACAATTTTTCAATAATATTTTAAAAACACAATATTACAATAACATTTCATTACTTTTACAGTCAATCGCATAGGATTAAAGTAGAATCAAATATAAACGAAATAATAATTTGCTGATAAATTCTTGGATAACAGATAAATTTGTTTACAGCAATACATTCTCAAATTTGTTAGTGCATGTATTTCCATTTAATATGAGTATTTTTCAGTCAATTAGTTACAAAGTAAAATTATTCCGTTAAAACTTAAATTATTCCGTTTACCAAGTAAGTGTGTTGATGACAGTAATATTGTACCTATTAAAAAAAAAAGAAGTCCAAGCCCATTTTATATGAAACAGACAGTGATACTAATTGTGTGTTTGAGAAAAAATGAAAATATCGATAATGAATCAGGATATGATATTAGTGATATGTTGAATGATATCGATACATCATTACAGTTGGAATCGTTTGAAGGAAATTCAAATATGGCGTTAATTCAAGAATTTCTTGAGAATATCATTGATTTAAAGATTACTTCTTATATCTGTGTCTTGAAATAAATAGGTATCATAGTGAACGAGTAACCAAATATAAAATTTCCAAAAAAGCATTAAAATAGACTGATGTTATCACAATAGAAATGATACTTATAAACTTAATGTACGCTAATTCGGTGGAGTACTTTTACACAAAGGAAGCTGTTTCACCAACTATCATACTAAAAACAATACTAATACTGAAAACTTCAATAAAATATATTAATTGCAAACATAATTATCGTAGTTTTAATACATATATGTTGAAATATTTTTATATTACTAAAATGTTGTGACTCATGAGAAAGTTTTATTAAAAACAACGAGATGTGAAAATGCTAAGAGTACAAAATATTATTGTTTACTTTCATGGTAAATATTTCTGATAATCAAATAAAAAAGAAAGTCACATTAGAATATTTACAATTTTATTACACTTACATAACTAGAGTAATATAATTTTTAAAAAATATTTGATTTAAAAAATGCAGAATGCGTATCAGTATATAGTGTTATAATATAAAGTATATCAAATGTATCGCTGCAGTTGTTAAACTTATTGAATTTCTTCATCGTGTATGTTTATATATATATATATATTAAAAAATTCCTTAACAATACATGTATAGAGAATTTAACACTACTTAGAAATAAGAGCCATGATTTTGAACAGTGATGAACGCACAGATCAGACAAAAAGACGTACAAGTTCAATGAAAAATAAAGATTTCAATGCAGGACAACAATTATCATAAGTAAAAGGCAGTAAAAAAATATCTAACACAGTTCGAATATGTTCAAGAAAAGGAAAAAAAAAAAAATATTCTTTTAAAATGTAGAATGTTTTCTGAATGTCTTTTTGGATCCTAAAAGAAAATATTTATCTAAATGTTGTATTCGAAAAATAAATTCGGATTAAATAAAAGTGAATCCCATCTAAGGCTTAAAATTAAATGAGGTTAAGATTAAAAGTAATTCGAATATTTTTGGATTGGTTTTATTAACGTCGCACTAGAAGCAACACGAGGTCAATTAGCGACGGACCTCGTAAATTTGAACCTCGATCAAGTGAAAAGGACGACACCTGAGCTGGCACACCCTCTCCTAATTTCCACACCACGTCTTGAAAGAATGACTTTGATCCTCGATATATTTAACGTGCATCAGCCCGGCTGGCTACACATTAGGTCTTCTGTGGCATCAAAGTTTGAACCCACGATTGGACGAAAATCACCGGTCGTGAGCCCAAGACCATTACGAAACCCGGCCACTTCGAAAATTTAAAGTACGTAGAAAAAATGTCTTATGAGTCACTTCTTTTTAAAGTAGTAAAAAAAAATTCTTTAAGTCAATTTTCGTACAGTTTTTATAAAGCAAAGGATGTAAAATTATTCGTTGAGCCTTATAATTCCACCGCTTGCTCCAAATACGTTTAGAAAACTCAGCGAGATTATTTTTTTCTTTTCTGTATATACAGTTCGAATTTTTTTAAAAAAAAATTGTTGTTGTTGAAACTGTTTCTTTTCGTCCAGCTAAGCAATTTCAACGATAACGTTGTAACTATGGGCTCCATTGCGATTTCCCCTTCAACTAGCTTCGGAAACTTTACTATTTGTAGAGTTTAAAATAAATCTTATCCTATAAAATAAAATGTGATTCATAAAGATTAAATTAAAATTATTATGTGTAATGAATAGATTTGATCAAATGCATAAGAGTATGTAAGCTGCGAAGAATTTAGCAGGGATGTTAGAAATTAGTTAGTTAGGAGTAGCCAATCAAAGTGAGATGTCGGAAACATCCATCCGTAGTATAAGAAGAGATCACAGGGATCTTTGAAAAAAATAGAAAATATTGTTCAGGAATCGAACCTTTAGTTCCAGTTATTCTATTCATTCGAACCCGAGAGAGAGAGATCAATTTTAAATATTTAATAATCGAGTAAAAATTAATTGAGTTCATCTATAGGAGAATTTTCATTCATTTGACTATTATCTTTGACTCTTATAAAGTCAGTAATGGAAAGTGGAGATAGCTACTAGCTGATGTTACAACGTTAATGCAAAGATTGATAATCAGTAGGAGGGGGGGGAGGTGACCTAGGAATAGTATTTCGTATTAATTTTTCATAACAAAAAACTAATTCTTAAAAGATAACAAAATACCGTGTTAAAGAGAACATTAAAATATTTTTAAAATTAACTTTAAATCGAAGTTTTGACAAACATACTAAGCAAGATGAAACTTGAGTAAATAAGGTGAACTTTTAATATCATTGATTTAAAACCACTAGATCCCTTGAGTTCTGAGTATTATAGTAATTTTGCAATGAAAAGCCCCAAAATGAAGAATTTGGGGAGATTCTTAATCAATGAAAATTAGTTTTAATTAACCCCATAGGTTTCCAAGACAAGTGGTATCATCCTTGTGAGGGGCGCTATTGGAAATGTAAGAATGCTTAGACACTTTTTAGTGTATTGGAATATATAACTGAGAGAAACTGATGATGTACATATCTATATAATCACAACAGATATTACAAAAATGCTTAAAATATTAAGATATTCATTTTGTATAAGATAACATTGATCGATCGGTATAAAATTTTTGATTATGAGTAATAAAACGGGAAAACCAGTTTGTAAATATGTCAGTTTACAAAGGAATACGAATATATCTATTTTAAAAAAAAAACACCTTTCAATAACGCATCTGTAGAATTATTAAGGACGTTTTCAGAAATAGTTAAAATATTTCTATTTTGATAATCAAACATGGACATTTTCAAATAACTTACGTTACAGACCTTCATTCATTTTTTGTTTGTTTGTTTTTTTGTTAAATTTTCCAATGTCATTATTTTAAGACGGCAAACATCAAAAACTCAATAATAGCATGTAGTAACCAAAATATTATTAATTATGCATTTCTACTTATTATTCGATTATTATTTTGTTTGGAAATTACATTTTAAACAATGCTAAATTCAATCCAATATTTTCTGGTATGTTAACACTTGGACCTTGTTTCCTTCAAGCTAGTACATTGAATAATAAGTATATTTATAGGGTGTGCCTCCTTATAGGGGCAGCGTCAAAATATTTCTGAGAAAAAAGAGGCAATAGTGTAAAAATGCTTAGGAACAATCATTCAGACTTTTGATGAAGTTATATCTTGTCTAGTGAGGTAAAATATTGATATGATGTTATAATTTAAGATCAAATCTAGTTTTTTTAAAGGAAAACATCAACTCACCACACATAACTTTTCTCCACTCGTTGTACTTCCCATATTCTCCTTCATCGATTTGATCATGGGCAAGTCTTCCAGCGATAGCGGTAGACACGCAGGCAGCGAAAATAAGCATCCAGGTTGACATCGTTGATGTTTGTAGAGTTCGGTTTCTGAAAGAGGACGAAAGATGTCAAGATATGGGGTGATAAAAAAATATGGAGTGAAAATTAAAAGATAAAAAAGTATTTCGAAACCAAATTCTTAGAAAATTAGAAATTAGAAGTGCTGTTTATATATATATATATATATATATATATATATATATATATATATATATATATATAAGAGTAGAAAAAAATGAAGAAATTTGATGCATTTTTAAAAACCTAATCATTTTTGGCAAATACATAAAAAGGAGAATAATGTATTTAATGTCTAGACAAGCTTTAGACTGTTAAGCTGAGTTATTCTAGAACTATAGGCCTAACTATATATATATATATATATATATATATGTGTGTGTGTGTGTGTGTGTGTGTATATATATGTGTGTGTGTGTGTGTATAGTTCTCGCTTGAAAACTTTAAAACTATTTATAATGTGTTTTTTTGCGTTTTTTTAATGTTTCATTATTTTACGTTTGAGTTTAGCATCTTGCTTTTAATTCGTTCATTGTTTCTGTAATTTTCTAATCATTTGCTTGTGCTAGTTACTAAAATCACTACATGTACTATAACAAGCACTTCTGTACTTCATTACTTAATTCAACTTTTTAGGGCAAATAACTCAAATAAAAATATTATTCCAAAACACATTCTTTTTCTTGCCATTTAACGATGAAAACGTTTTTAAAAAAATAGTGTAATATTATTCTTTTTTAATAAGTGTAATATTATTCTTTTTTAATACATATCGTCTACGTTTTGAGGAAATAATTAAACATATGAAAATTAGAATAAAATTCATATCGGCTGCATCATAAACAAATAATTAAATAATATACTATCTGTCACGAATTATTCCGGTAGAGATTAGGATGATTGGTATAGTTAAAAATAAAAGTTTCATGATTCCAAATTTCAAGGAGATGTAATACATTTTGCTTAGTGATATTAAAAATCAAAAGCTCTATTTGATCTTCAAAAGTTTCTAAATACATTTTTAATACCAGCATTTTGTTTTTCATTATTCAAACTATTTTCTGAATTAACAAAACGTTAGTTGAAAAACAGAGTTTTTGTGGGGACAACTTAACAATAGAGTTAGGTTTGCACGAATTATCTAATATTTGAGGGAAAACACTCTAAGAGCGTTTTCATATTAAAAGATATTTTGTTGTACGTTCAAATAATTAATCGCACTCAAGATAAGACAAAAAATACTGAAATCCATAAGATTTGATTTTCATTTCAATTTATTACTTTATCAAATTTGGTTTTTGAACTTTGAAAACATTATTTTAATTATAAAAGTAAAGAAAATAAATGATAGAACTGTTTTCATAAAAGTGAAATACATTGTGATTTCTATTTTTTTATGTTGATAGTGCAATTTCATTTCCATAACATGCCCTCTATCTAGTTTACTAAGCCCACTTTGACTTCAACCTTCTCTCTCCAGTATACCTTCCATTAAATTTCAATTATAAGATAGAATTTTAAATCCGAATATTTTTAATTTGACTATTTAAGTCTTAAATTCTTTCTATTAAAATTCAGACGTCTTTAACCTTCCTATTGAGTTCAAGACTGGCAAAAGTTTGCCCATAATAATTTAAAAAAAATGTTAGTCGACTTCCAAATTCCCTCCTTCAACAGTTATGGAAAATGAATCTCAAAATATTGAACCACTTTCTGAGGCATAGGAAGATAAATTGATACTTTATTCGCTTAACCTCTACACTACTTTACTGGAGGGTTTTGAACATCCGTTTGATTTAATAAGCAATTTCGTTTTGTTTTTTACTTTTCCTTGCTAGTACTTGGTAGATATTAATTTTGAGTTTTTCTCTCTCTGGAGTGAAATCAACAATCTGCTGTTTTTTTTTTTTTTTTTCAAACATTGGGCAATAAACATTGGCTGCCACTTTTAACGGCTTTAGTGCAATAAACAACAAGAGGCATAGAATCTTTTCGAACTTTTCAGCCGGTATACCTTATCAGATTATTTTTTAATAAATTAAGTAGAAATATTATATAATTATAGACTAATCAGATCGCGTTAAAAGATCAGATGTACTAAAAAAAAAAAGGTCTAACTGAATAGTTATTGAAATTGTAGCCGGTATCCTAATTAAGTTCAGTCAGTTTGTAGTGGGTTCCCACGTGCTTTCCCTTTTCACTAATCTTTTGGGCGACTTTATTATGCTTTTTTAATTGAAAGCCTCGCCTTATGAAAAAAAACCGTCGCTTATGTCAATTGTAATTACTACATAGAAAGTGTTGTAATTAAGAAATTACCAGATAGAGAGATTTCAGGTATAAGAGAGATTACAGGACTTAGAAGAAGTAAAGAAATTGTTGAACACACAATATAGGTACGAAAAAGTGCGAAGTTATCTTTTAAAAGTAAATTCCTGATTCGAAGGCAGTCACCAAAGCTTTATTGGGCTCGGATCCAATATTCGCAACTCTGTTATTCCTGTTATTGAGACAAGTAGAATTCTCAGTTTTAATGCATAGTTAAGGACGCGTTTTAGTAGGTGCTCCACATGCGTAAAACAACTTGATTTTTCATGATTCTATAGGAAGTTAAAGATGATCTTGATTGACTATTTATCGACTTGTTACTTATTGCGTCTTGATGGTTCTTAATGTTAATAATGTAGTGAGCGCTTTACAAGTTACTCACACATGCAAACTAGCATTAATATAAATATTTCCAGCATTATAAAGTTTAAGTACAGCTGGCAATAATTTCTTTATAGAACCATATGAATATTCAGATGATAATTATTTTTGATGACTGATTAATAAATAACCAAAGCATATTGATAAATGTGATAGAACTTTCAACAACGAAATTTCCATTACTTAAAAAAAATCCGTTTTTGAAAACTGAGTAGGTTCTATGTGGCCTCAAAATCTCAGAGTTCCCATCGCTGATATAATTAATACTCAGAGTTTCAACTCGAAAATAATTTTTGAAAAATGAACGAATGGAAACAGATACTGACTTACCTAAATTTTCTCCAGGCTGAATTGTATCTCATTCGTATGCGTGGAATCTTACCTTATAAATGTTGATCATTGTGTAATAATTTCTTTTTTTTTTTATCATTTAACTGGATGTAGAGAGGGAAGTTACGTTTAAAATGCCATACATAATGGCAACCTAGAATTACTTGTCATCGAAAATGGAGTGAAAGTCGTTTTTGTGTTCCCAGATGAATAGAAACTGGCTTTTTCATCACTTCTGTATGTGTTCTTTTCAAAATTTTCAAGCTTTCGAATTGTTTGAAGTTGAAAAAATAAAAATAGAAGGAAAATATATATATTTCGCTGTTTGTTCTACTCTATTATTTTGTTTTCAATCCGACCCTGGATTTACGACGTGTTTATATGAAGCTATTCAACTACCACTTTGTAAGAAAGTAACAATCAAGAATTGCTAGATTGATGTGTTTCCTGGGAGGTTCAAAGCATTGGGTATTGTAATTTTCTAATGGATGACATTAAAAGGTTTTCTGAGAAAAAATGCTGTTTGTAATGATACAAATGGTGAAATGTTTATCAAAGGATGTACGGTTCACGAGTTTATTTTGTTTGCTTATGGATTTGTGTAAATTTACTGTTAATTTCGTTATTACAATCTATTTTTGCATGACTCTAAAATTAATATTTATATTTACATAACGGTTCAATATAATTCATTACAGTAACTACATGAATATATCTTTAAATAGGATAATGAATTATACATTTCAGTAATTAGATATATTAATATATTCAATTATGATGGTTGAATGCACATCGATGTTCAAAATTAAGAGAAGGCTCACTTTTGGATCATTATTTCCGGATGTACTGGGCACACTTTAATGGAATTAGGTATGAAGGAAGGTTGATGCAATGCAAAAAATATCATTAAAACTTATTTCTTACACATGGTGTACGGCTCACACCAGATCTCATGGTGTACGGCTCATCAGCTTAGGAATGTCTGAAAGAGATTATAATATAGAACAAAAAATGAGTTAATATAGAGTATGGTTCCCTCTTACAGTTATACGGCTATCACAACGCGGATTTATGGGGGAAATGAGGTAGTATATGAGTTCTTGTGGCCGTCAATCCCACTCCTCCAGCAACGGTATTTTGTGTTGTTCTGGGAATGGTTGCAATTACCCAACCAAGAACATTAAGATTTGTTCAATAGGATTAAGGTTGATCAATTCAATCAGTGAATATCCTCACTTTTCAAAAATTCGTCTGCGAGAGGAGGCCTATATAAATGAGCGTTAACATCCATAAAAAAGAAAATTGGAGCTAACTGCACTCCTGGAAAGGCGCACGTAGGGCTTCAAGATTTAATCTCTATACTTCACAGCACTAACCAAGTCTGTCAAAGATGTAGAGGTTTGTGCGTTAGTCCTACATGATTTATGGCCATACCATACCTATTACTTTCTCGGATGTTGGAAGACATATAGCGGGTCCATGAATCTCTCCAGATAAAGATACGTCCAGAATCAATGATTAGGTTGAATGCGGACTCATCAATGTGTAAAGAGGTCTGTCGCTGATTCTTGCTTCAAAGATGAAAATCTCTCATCTCTTGAAGTAAGAGGGGTTCAAACAGTAGGTCTTCTTGCTAACAGACCTCTGTCATGTAGCTGTATAGGAACAGAAACCCTAGAATCATAGGTTCTGGTGGTGACAAGATATTTGCTAGATTGCTGAGAATCTGCTGCATTATGGTTATGCCTGGCTGTAGTGGGTAATTATTGGTTATCCTTAGCCGTCTTGGCTCTTGGACGACTTTTTGCGGGTCATCTGTCAACGAATCCGGTCTCATTCAACTGTATTCATAAGATGCACATGACTCTAAGCATCATATCATAGCTTTATTAGTAATCTGCATTTAGACTGCCATCAAGTCTCCTAACAATCCACCACTCATTCTAATATCAAAAAATTGTTGGTTACTTATTTCAACAATTTGCATTTGACAACCACTTATTGCAACAAAAAAAAGGTGGGGGGAGACTATAAAAATCTAGCCGAAATGAATGAACAAATGAAATGTAGAGATTGGCACCACAGCTTACAAAGAATTTTACTCTCACAACTCGGACATGCGTCTACTCTTATATGATAGACACTGAAAATTGGCATCTTTGTTCGGAAGCATTAGTTTTTCCTTTTGTTACTGTACTTTTCAAGAAAGTTGATTGAAAATGCAAACTGTCTATATACGAGTACCAGCATATTTAATTTGAGATGAAATTTAAAACAATTTAAATCAAAAGACTGAAGTAAAATTTTCTGTTTTTCATTAAAAAAAAAAAAAAAAAACTAAATTCTCTAACATATTCAATACTTTCATTGCGTGAATAACAAACGTATGCTCATGTGACTTCTGTGATTTATAAGCGCGAATGAAAGAAAGAAAAAGCGATAGTATAGTATATAATTTATATGAGAGTGGTTAAAAATAATTTTCAGTATGAATTCATTCCTAAATTTTTAGTATTGTGTATTATATTTAGAAATAAAGTTAAATTATTCGGAAGTTAAAAGCGAATGCAATAAAGGCATTTTAGAATGTCTTTGAAAATGATGATAAAGAGTTTGTAAATATCTATTGCTTATTTTACAATTATTAACTGTAAATTTAAAGAATCACAATAAAAAGTAAAGACAATATACTTGAATATTCTATATAACGTTTTGCACTGTATCCTATTGCGAGAATCTTTAGATAGAGTGTATAGAACATTTAAAGCTTTATTGTCTTTGTAATGTTTCTGAGATTTACTTTGCAAAATCAACATCAGAATGAAGCGGGAAAACATATTCCATTTTGATAACAATAACCAAAGAATGTATTTCGATAATATGATTTTCTTTCATTTATTAATAGTTTGTCTTTCATTAAACAGTTTTAAAACAAAGAAAAGAAAAACAAAAAAACTCTGAATCATCCACTCAAAATCAAACGACAGTTCGACCAAACTAGCGAACAGTTCAACTACGTTTTTTGGGCTGTATTCGAAACAATAAAAAGCAGACAAAAAGCTTCCACCAACACATTCAAGTACGCTATTGTATTTGCACCTGCCATTCCGGGAATCTTACCATCCCACTCGACATTGCTGGAACAGGAAACGGTGTCAACATGAGGGGATCAACCCATATTTTTCAAATTATTTTTTACCATGCTGTAAAGTGTCAGAGTGAATAGTGATGGGTGGAGGTGCAAGTGAATGTAATGAATATATTTAGGTTGATTGAAATGCAAATGTTTGTAAATGAGTTGACAGAATTGATTAAAATCTCATTCCGAATAACCTCTGTGTTCCGTGAAATTCAGAGTTTTCTGGAAATTGAAATAATGGTTTTTTTCAGCATCCAATGTATCGTCAGTTGCAGTTTCAATTGTCCGTTCTCAGTCACAGTTATCAAAATGACTTAGTTACTTTTCAGGAATACCTTTATTATGAATATCGACATCATTTGCTGGAATTTTCTTACATCTAGCCATAGCTAAAATCCTTTTTAAAACTAACTTTAATTTCTTTATTATTTATTGCTTTGTTAAATTATTGGTCAAATATTTGCATGTTCTTCGTTTTTGTAAGATTCAATACATGTAAGTATGATGCTATAACTATATCGAAAAATGCAACAGTTTTCATATAATTATAGTTGTTCGTAATCATTGTCTAATTTATAAGTATCCAACTCTTATAGCCCACTGTATTTTTCTCGAAAGAAAATAATAATAATAATAATAACCAATCAAAAGTTCTATGCAAAGTTTTATAAAGAACATATTTAGCCATCCAAGATGCGTTTTCTTATAATTATTATTAAATTACTCAATTAAATATAAGAATTAAAGTAAAAGCTGAAATATCGAGAAAAGGACAATAGTAAACTTTTCCGATATTAAAATTAAATGAAACGATAAATTATTACATTGAATATATTTAAGCTAAATGTAATTAAAATGGAAGCAAACGATAAAAAAAGGAAAAGTGATCTGGTACGCCAAAAGTGATCCTACTAAAACAATAGCCTCTTAATTGGCTAATAGTAACTCCCCACCCAATTTTCAAAAGAAAAAAAAAATGCATTGACTTCCGTTCTTAGAATCAATAATGTAGTGATTTTTCAGATCTGCAGTACAAATACTTCCGAAAGTCAGAAAAAAAAAAGTAGGAAATTTCACATGGTTAACATTGCTCTTGAAATTTTTGTGGTGGCATGTCGGTAGAAGCTTTAATGTTCTGATCTGTCTGAACTTTTAAAAACAAACTTTGTTGATTGAGCCACATCATAGGCTACACACACTGTGCTGTGACTCGTTCATGTATTAGTCAATAATATATTGCAATCAAAATGCTATGTTTTGCTTAGTTTTGTATTCAACTAAATTGCAACTTTTAATTAATGATTTATTTACGTTTTGAATTACAATTATTAAGTATATTTTGCATTTCAATAAATTTAAGGGTTTTTTCTCATTAGAATATTTTGTGTTTTCAATTTAGAATAAATTTTTTTAATTTTATTGTGGGGTCATTTGGGTAATTAACTGAGCTTTTCATTCTATTCTGTAATATTTGTAGGTTTTTAGTTTTAATAATTTTTTTAGTTTTGTTTTTAGAAGTTTTAATTTATATTTTAATATATATATAATTATTTGTATAATTAAAATATGTATAATATATATCAATAATTATTTACATTCTGATATATATATATATATATATATATATATATACACGCCCCAATATATATATATGTGTGTGTGTGTGTGAGTGAGTGTAATTTTTATTGTTAATTATGCATAATTTTAACATATATATAAATTCATAGTAAATGATGAAACTATCTAATAAAAACTAAGAAAAAATTAAAATACTAAAAATATTAAATTGTGTGTAAATATTACATGATACAAAAAAAAAGTAAAATAAAACCGAAAATTCTAATCATTTAAGTTAATTTTAGATTATTTATAATTACCAATAATTTAACCAAACAAAGTTAAAATGCAAAAAAAAAGTCATTAAGTTTCTGAAAATATAATTTTACATAATATTCAAGAATACATATTAAACTTATAAGTAATCAAAGTAAGAACAAGCAAATTAAAAATCTGCAACTAAGTGCAAAATATCAAAGACTATCCTAACAAATTAAATTCATAAATGAAAATACAGTAATTCTAAGCAGCATCAGATTTGAGATTGAGAGTTGTATGTTTATGCATCACTCTTCAGAGAATTACAATATTAAAAAAAAAAAAAAAAATAGGATATAAAACTTGTTAAAGGCCAAATCAAATCAAAAATTAAACCAAAGAAAAGAAGAAAATAAACAAAAAGGAAACAAAATCATTTAAATACGCACACATATATGTATGTATGTATATGTATGTGTGTGTGTGTGTGTGAATTACTGTTCGAAGATGTAGTCGTTTAGAAGATGTGTGAATTACAGTTCGAAGATGTAGTCGTTTAGAAGATGTGTGAATTACAGTTAAGAAGATGTAGTCGTTTTGTTGCTGTCACTAAAATTTATTTTTAGATCTTTGGCACATAATGAGTCTTTATTTAAGTTAATGGCATCTTGTACATAGAGACATTACATGAAAGCGAACAGAAATAGAAGCTAAAATGCATGCATAATTAGCAGTGCACCTTATGCGATAATTATCATTTGAAGAAAAGAGCGAATAGAGATCGTTGGGGAAAGTAGTAGGGAGTTTTTATACTCTTGTAAAAAGGAAAGATTTTCGTAAATTTTAGTAATTCAGCATTGAATTGAGATTGGGGAGGCTAACAGATACAGATTCGCTTGTCTAGCAAGTGAAAGTTTAAACAGATTTAAACATGAAAAGATTGGCGTTAAAAATAATAATTAAGAAAGGGAGAAGAGGATGAATTAAATTTACTACACACACATATACATATAGTAAATGTGTCAATTTCCTATATATATTTTATTAATTTAATCTTTTTTAGGTCTTGTAATTAAAAAAATCCACAACATTAAGATTTCATAGACATATAGTTAGTGGTCTAGCTGTGAAGATCTCTTGTAGTTTTTACATGCACATAATACATTTACAGACACATATTTTATTCAATGTATTCACAATATTTTTAACAACTTAAATTCAGGTTTGTTGTTTCTTTGGATATTATTTCTATTTGTGATTGTATTAATTATATGAGATGTTTATTAAATATTCCCGATTTTAAAAAATTTTCTTACTCAGCTTAATTAAGCATTATTATTGATATTCACGTCATATCTAGCAACAGAGTATAATATTGGAGATCTTAATTTAACTCCTTAAACCTTTTGTACTATAAATTTTAATCACATATGTCACAAGATCTTAAAATTTGGCTTTTACATCTGCTATGAATGGATTTCTATCCCTCTCTCTTTTAAAGCTTGGATTTGGCTTTTGTTTTAAATTTTTAAATATTTATCTAAAATAATTTTCAATTGAAAAATTTTAGTTTTAAATTTTTGTAATTGAGGTACCCCTTGCCTTTCATCTTTTTTTTTTTTTTTTTTTTTGCTTCTTTTGATTAACTTACAACAATTTGTCTCTTGTAATGATCCTATTTTTGCCCAACAAGATGCACTAGTGGGGGAAGGAAGTACCATAAAACATGTTTAACCTCACAATTCAGTCCCCAGTCTGAATATGCAAGTTTTGTTTTGTTGGGTATTCAATTTACTCATTTTATTTTAATTTTTATTCATTTGCTTAACTTATTTCTTTAAATGCTTTCTTCTCTTGTTGATTTTTGGATTTTATTTGTTCCCTTATTTATGATGCATTTTTTAATAATAATTTAATTGTTTTATTCTCTCTCTCTCTCTCTCTATCTATCTATATGCATATATATATATATATATATATATATATATATATATATGATAGAAGTATTTTAATATACGTAGAAGAATGTAGTAGCCTAAAGTAATAGTAATGTAGTAGAAGAATAATGCCAGTAGTAATTTTAATAGTACTAGTAGAAGTAGTAGAAGAATATTTTAACAGAAGCAGAAGCCAGTTAATAGCGGTAATAGTAGAAGCAGGCTCGATATTCTTCGAACGGAACTGGACTGAGATAGAGAACTGATCCCGCAACTGGATATTCTGATACCGTTCGAGATATCGTCTGATCCACGCGGTCCAGTTATCGATCTGATCCACTGATCCTGTTCTGAACTGATCGAACCGATCCCAAACCGAACCTGATCCATCCCGACAACGAACCCGATCCGAACTGAACGCGTCCAAACCAAACCGAAGAACCCGAACCTGATCAGGAATGGACACAAACCAGCTCGCCGAATTTAAGACAACAAAGCAACACTCTAAATAAAATTAAACAAATTGTTTCAACTCATTTTTATATTTTATAACTTTCTCATCTTAAGCACAACGTGACACATATTTCTTTGAGTTCATCTCATTAATCACGATTTTTCGACACCTTGACCAGTACGCTTATCCTCAGTTGATGAAATTCCTGTTAATCACTTATCGTACATTCCGTCACCCTTATCTTTGATGTGAAACTTATGCACCTTCCGCTTTAGACAAAATTTCTTTTCTCATACTACCCAAAAATAGTATCTCGTTTCATTTGATGTTTGAAGAAAACATAGCATAATTTAGACGGGCTTAAATACAAGTTTGATTTAGTAAAACTTATAAGAACTAAATGGAAAGAATGAAAAGAAAGTCATTCAAATGCTAATTATAGCAATAAGTAGTTCTTAGAGACATATAAGAATTGCTATCTCCATATATATGTGTAAGAAACATATGCAATAAAATGAAAATGAAAGATATCATTTCAAACCATTGGATAACCTGGAACTCATTATAGAACTCTAATTTTCATTAAAATTACTGTCAAAAATTTGGTTTTATAAAACAATAATTATTCATTTTATTGCACTGAATGATAAATAAGAGGTTGAGAGCCTATCATGCCTATTTTGATTTTATGATGACAAAGACTTAAGGAATTTGATTGATTTCTGGTCTTTGATATTTGATTCATTTGAATAATGAAGTATCGAAAGAGAGCAAAGATGGCTGACTATTTTCCATTTTAAAATATTTTATACTTTTAAGACTGGAAAACCCAAAACTAGTTTAATCAAAATAAGAATAAAATATTTTAAGAATTTAGAAAAAGTAATCTGTTGAAGTATTGATTATTTTGTTTTTCAATGCACTTCAGACAGTACTTCAAATGACTCAAATAATAAAGATGTAGAATTAAAGTCAAAATCTTATAATATTTCATGTCCACGAAATCAAATGGCGGGTAGAATGGGAGCCATGCAAGAAAAATTAAAATCTCTAATAATAGTGAATTCAATCTCACCGTTTAACTTAAAAATCTAATAACCAGCTACCATATTTATATAATATTTTTAATGGTAATAATATTTTTAATTAAAACACAGGTAAAAATGAGTTTTAAACATTGGAGCTACAAACTTCACACTTTGCATAACATAATTTTTTTTATACCTTAAATTTTAAGAGCAAAAGAGCTTGAGTCAAATTGAATTTGATAAGTAATTAAAAATAATTTATTTCATTATTTGATTATTTAATTTATCATCTTAAAAATACATATAAATTTTATAGGTCAATTAAACATTGTATAAATTAGTTGAACTGATATTGAATTACAAAATAGATTAAGAAAATTCAAATGCATTAAAATTGACGACATATTTGAAACCAAATACACATTGAGTGGGCTACATGTTGCAGAAATCAATTTGTAACATTTTTTATTGTTGTGACGGTTTAAGGGATTAGCGAGAAATTATGCAAAATTCATTCTTTAAATAATGGTTTTCAATTTATTTATTTATTATTGTAATTAAATTATCATGTTGTTATCCAAAACAATCGTTGGTAAAATTTCAGCTCAAATGAGCCTTAAAATGTGAGGAAAAGCTTTTTAAGTTTTGCCCAGACAAAGTTATAAAGTAGGGTAAGAAAACCCTTACAAATACATACTTAATTTATATCAATAACAACTACAAAATTTTAGAAAGTATTTTAGTATAATTTTTCACTGAGGAAAATTAATACAAATGAATAAAATATAAAATCTAAAATAATTATACTGAAGAATAAATAAATAAATACAAGCCCATAGACCTGACGTTATATGCCAGAGCCTATGCTCATGGTGAAATTTAACAAATTAAAGGAAATTAAAATTCTACTAATTCTTGTATTATAAAATGATATAAATCCACTAATTAATTATTCTATTTGTCCATATTTAAATGAGGATTAAATGTCTCTTCCAGTTATCTGTATAATACACATTCATTTGGATCTGATTTTTGAAGAAACATTCAATTCTTTTTTAAAATCCTAAATTTGCGCTTTCTTGGATATATTTGAAAATTGGAGTTAAAATCCTATAAATAATATACACACACCTGATGTGCAAGAAACTCAATCTTTAACGCTTGTTCTTGAGACAGCCTCGTACACTAACAAAAATATTGTAAGTTCAGTGTTTTAATTTAAAAAATCTTAAGAAACTGAGACGAAAATTTATTTAAATTATTTAGAAAATAATTAAAGAAAGTTATAAGTAAACTATTTGAATGATTGAAAATAAATTCCATGAGCTATTAAAAAATATAATTGATTTTAAGGCCCTTTTTTTTATTGGAAAATATATGACCACTGCCATGGATTACTATTCAAAGATCTCTTTTTACCTTTCATTTATTTTTTTTTATGCAGCTACGTAAAAAGAAAAAATATTATAAAATAATATCTTCAAGAAGTTTATAATTCTTCTCATCACGCTGCTAACCTTTAGACGTCCCAAAGTCTCGCTTCTATCAATGGTGCCTTTACATCCTACACGATAGTTCCTCAGACATGAATGAAGAGCAAATGATATTTATTCTTCCATAAAATAGTACCATAGGAAGCTAGAGGTAGCTGATCGCGGATTCGGCCTCGATGTTCATCGAATGAGGGCCTCAACCCTTGACACAACTAAAGGCCCTCAACTGCAAATGAACTATCCCACGTTAAAAGATTGAGGCATACAATCTCAGTCGGTGAGGAAAGTTTGGAGATGAAAGGCATCAGATGCTGTCTCATCCTGGCCGAAGCTCACCACAGTACAGTCAATCGCCTAAGAGCCAGATAGTGCTTTCAGCCTACTGAAAAATAAATCAATCACACTTTGAAAAATTATCAAAAGTGAATTGGTTTTATTACATCAATGTGCAACCTCTCGCATTTCTACAAAAAATGAGCAGGAATGGACATTTATTTCACATTTAGGCAAGGTCTGATGGAACACATGTTCATTAGTCCTGCATACGCGCAGGACTAAGTCCGGTCTGATGCAATTTTATATAACTCCCTCCTCTCTCTTCGTGTGTAGTGTGTTTGGTTGTATGTAGTATGAAACATGAGAGTAACTGATTTCCCGATCTCCATTCTCCGTTTCTATCTCCTTCTTCTATCACAATTGAAGTAAAAGTGTCTTGGCTAAGCCTGTTTCAGCTTCTTTTTGGTAAAGATTGATAAGCTATGGATAAAGTCATGGTTCTTAACTTAATGAGTTGAAATGCACCTATTGCATTGGATATCGAATACAGTTTCCAAACCTAAAATTTTCGGAAATGATAAATGAATAAGAAAGTATGACCAATGCATTTTGCACAAGTCAACTAAAAGCATAAATTTCTACCACTACAATTGTTTGACTGGGATATTTTAAACTTTCACGCCAATGGCAGTACAGAGATAGAGCATGGATCTGAAAAGTAGATTACTTGGGGACCATTTCTGAACCAGTCGATGCTAATCAGCAAAGGCACGAAAGTTGTTTGTAGCTGTAACATGCTTTTTCCACAGCTTAGAGAAGATTTCTGTATGACCAAACATGTCACTCTGCTCAAGGCCAGTGAGGTTATATAGAAACAGTTTTGAAGTGATTGGGAAAGATATTAAAATTTGCAATTGTTTTAAAACGAACTAACCATCTAAATGCTGAGGCTGAATAAATCATTTTGATGAAGGAAAAACAGGGACTTGAGGGTCATTACCTTAAACACTCAATGGCTTAAAATCACAGGAGGTGTGTGCAGTACTGAGTGTGGAAAATAACATGTTTGTTGTCACCACACTAAATATTTCAGTGTTTTGAATTGAATTGAAACATCTTGATGATCTGACAATAAAATACAAAGAAAAATATTTATTCTCATTGAAAGTTTTGTATTTTACAAAATGGAAATTGAAACTTTAATGGGAATCATCTGTCTGATTGAACCATTTGAATCCCACCCTAATGATATTACGCATTGATTTTAAAGCTTAAAATAATTATTTTCTCCATATAGTAAAATGTTGTTTATTTGTTAATAATTTCAACTAATCATTTCACAACTGCATGCCACAGAAGCCACCAACAAACGAAGTGAATGGAATGAAGCAAGCTTGAAATGTCGTCTTATCACCCTCCCATAGAGCCATGAACATTTTTAAAAATTAGCCTCTGATTTAAATAAGTCTCGAAAGGGAAAAATTGGCCATTTCCTTTGAGAGGCCTGCTATACATCACATTTCAATAATAAGAATTAGAAGGAAATCTCTTTAAACCTGAGAAAAGAAATTATAGATAAAGCCACAAAAGATCTATGATTTAAAGATGAGGAGATATATATATGGTATATATAGCATTGTTACAATTAGTACACTACCATGAATCATGCCTGTCTCACCACCATCACCCCAGATTTTCAGTCTAATAACCTTACAAAACACATCATAACAATAAGAGCTATTCTTCATTGCACGTTTGTTTGGCAATAGCCTTCGGAGATTCTGTTTAGGTCTGACTGAGGGGACGGTGTGAGAATTGTACTCTTCCTTTACAAATGAACGCCCTCAGAGGTAGGCTCAAGAAAGAACAGTTCTAATATCTGAGGCAATTAACTGGAATCGTGTCTCGTTCTAATAAATTATTGAATAATCGATACACTTAAACCATTAATGGTACAGATCACTGCAAGAATTTTCAAACATTAAATAGCACATCAATAATACACAAACATCATTACTTAAATTCCAAACTTAAATATCGAATATAATCATCACTACACAAATATATCAAGTTTAAATTCTCATCTGCCTCAAAATACAAATATCAATAATTATACAAACATCAATATAAATTCCTCAAATAACCTAAAGCAACATCAATTAATTATACACAAACATACTTCTAACTCAAAAGCTTTAAAATAGCATACGATAATTGTACTAAACATCATCCATCCTCAATTACCTAAATAGCAAATATCAATTTACTGCTATACGTAAAATATCAATAATCATGCACAACATACATAGACACCCTTATATCTACTTCAACAACAAAATCTTTCATTCCACAACGCACATATATAAAGAAAATCTCTTTTTTTTTTTTTTTCGTCCTGTTTAAATCAACAATAAAAAAGGATTCTCCTCACCAAGCATGGGAACAGGGGGGGTGGTCGTGGTTCCTCTTCTTATTTGCTCGATTAACGCTAACTGTCCGAGTCGCATTTGCTGACGAATGGGGTTCTGCATCTGCGGAAACCAAACCGCGGGCTTCAATTATCCATGGAGGGCAAATAGTCCCCAAATTCACTGCATCCTCTTTCGCAACTCTTTCCACAGCTGTGGTCTAAACCATATATTCCTTCTCCTTGGTTGCAGACTCGCTCCACATCTTTTTCTCCTGCCACAGGGAAGGCACTTTTCTGAGCTGTGAATATTCACACCCCACAAGGTCAAATGGGGTCTGAGTGTCTGATCCACGGCGGATTTCACCGGCCGTAAATCCTGTATCGTCCTTGATATCCTAGAGTTATCCTCGAGTTCAATGACCTTGTCTTTCTATTTCCTTATCTGTGCGAACTTTGCTTCTTTCTTTCAGATGAGGACTTTCAAAAGAGGTTCGATCTTGTCCTTTCGAAGTAATACTTCTTCCATCTTTTCTGCCTTTTGACTTTTTTTCTTCTCATCATTTAAAAACATCTTTGATCTCCTTAGTTTCTCCAACTGATTCAGGTAGGACTTGAACCAACGGCCTCACTGGCCCTCTAATTTGATCTCTTTTCTCCACAAAAATATCTTCTCTTGAAAGATCCTTTAAATGGATTGTTTGTCTTCTACGTTCCAGTAATTCTTCCTTCTAATGTGGAATGCTTGACATCGTTTAGCATACTTTTTCTGTTTCTCATTCTTGTCTGTTTTTCCGTACTTTCTTTGCATTCTTTTCTTATCATCTATAGCATCGTTGGAAGCTTCAACGCTTCTTCTTCCTCTGTAACGAGCATATTTTGTTCTGTAATGTTATGTTAACTTTTCATCATGTTCTCTGATCTAGATAATTTCTGTTCTTTATTCTTCGGTTCAGAATCAACTTTCCTGTTGAGACTGAAGTTGTCTTCTCAACAATTCTTGCTTTACTGCTTTCTTCAATACCGGTAGTCCTGTAACCCTCATAGCTACGGATAATTTTTCATCTTCTTCTGAATTTCTGTAAACTTCTGTCCTTTCAATTCAGATCAAACTTTTCCTGCTGAGGCTGAAATCGTTTTCATGCAGTACTTGATTTTCTTTTGTTTTCTTCTATTTTAATTATTAATTTTAATCTCTAATTTTTCTAGTTCAAATTGCATCTCCTTATCTTTGTTCAAGTCCTTTGTTCAATCCTCCTTCTAACCTTTGTTCTTTTCAACTCCTATCTTTTAATTACTTTTGAGACATCTCTTCGCAAACTTCTTCATAGAATTCACTTTTTATGATGATGTCCCTTATTGCATAGGTAAGCATCACTGAAGGGAACTTCAAGTAAATCGAGCTGCAACTCGATTAAATCACTTTATGCCGTCCTTGAGAGGTACATGACATTTTTACCAATATTTCGGACTCTTCAAAATAAATCACTTAGCACATTTTCACATGTTCCAGTAGGTTAGAGTCCCACAACGCACTTTTTATCTCGCTCTCAGAGAAATGCCTGTCTGACCTGGCTCTCAACACACATCCTCGCTTCTCTGAAGGTTATAATAGTACACTACCATTAACTAATTAACCTAACTACTCAATCATCATCACCTCAGATTTCAGCGTTCACTGCTTGTCCTGTAGACAAAAATACATCGGGTGTATAACAACAACAATATTTATTCTTCTTACTACCTTCGTTTACTAACAGTTCTCCTCGGAGACTGGCTTGATCCCGGATGAGGGGATCGTGTGACATCACACTGCCCTTTACAAATGAACGCCCTCTAGAGGCAGGTCCTTAAGTAGAGACATTAAAGTATATATAATATATATATATATATATACATCATGAGCCAAATAATAAGAATTATTGAATAAAGAATTTTTTAAAAACTTATAAAATATATATATTCTTAAGTATCCATAGTCTTTTTTTGTAGCTTTATCCAAATTTT